>JADRCD010166018.1:0-46453 GCA_019843815.1 Montemys delectorum | reverse complement strand
CACACACACACACACACACACACACACACACACACACACACACACACTTGGGTCTCTTTAGTGTTGTTCTTAAGTACATGTGATTAAGGCTGACCACTTGAAATTGTATAGCTAGCTAGGGTTCTGATTCCTGTAGAAAACTACCACCTACCCAGGAAATCAGTAATTACCTCTAATACATCAAGAGGTAGAGATTTGTGAAATTTCCCAATCCATATTGGCATACCCACTGGAATGGTAACCAGTCCACTTTATTTTTGAGAAATTATCTCTCACTGAACCTAGAGCTCAGAAACTAGTCAAATCTACCTGGCCAGTCAGTGAGCAAAAGGAATCCTCCAGCTTCAACCTTTCTAGCACTGTAGTTATAGGCACATACTTATTCTGTGCATTAAAAATAATTTTATATTTTTAAATTTAATTTTATATGTATGATTGTGTGTGTGTGTGCGTGTGTGTGTGTGTGTGTGTGTGTGTGTTACCTGTGGGGCCAGAAAAAAACATTGGATATCCTGGAACTGGAGCTACAGGTGTCTGTGAGCCATCATGTGGTTGCTAGAAATCAAATTTGGGTCCTCTGTCTCTTAACTGCTGAGCCATCTCTCCATCAACTCAGGAAATTTTTATTGAGAACTTATCCTGTGGTAGACATTGTCTTAGGTGAGAGATGAATACAAATATTATTGTCTAATTTCTCAAGAAGCCATAATACAGTAGAAAACAGAATCATATCACAGATCAAAAACAGAACCTATTAGTACACAGAAAAAGATTTCCCTTTTATCTAAATGAATCAATTCAGTCATTTGAACTGGATATGTTCTTTCTCATTTCTTGAACCTATTTACTGAATTGGGACACCAGAGAAAACACCTCAATGGGCCAGTGTTAGAGTCAATAAATTAATGTATTAAAGTATATCACATACTATTGGTAACAGAAGAAATTCAAGCTGAAAATCGGATTAATAAAAGACTAGAGAAAACATTATGCAAATGTGAAAGAAGAGACCTGATTCTGTCACACGGAGTGGAGCTGGGAAAGGTTGTTCAGAGGAAGAACGTTCAGAAGTTTGGAAGTAATGTAGGAATTTTCCAAGTGACATTAGTAAGAGATATTTTTATTATGGCAACATTCTCAAAATATATTCAAAAGAAGTATCACATGATGGCTAGAACAGACAGTGTAAGTAGGAAAGATGGTTAAGATGGGAAAAGTAATCATTCAAAGGAGAGGAGTAGATTTCTGTTGTACACAGAGGAGTGATCTATGGCTTACAAAATCTGCTTTAGAGAACTGAAATACTAGTTAAGCATTACAGGGTAGATGAGGTGAAGGAACGGGATGGATGAAATGATGTGACAGTCATTATAATTTTGAACCCTGTCCATAACATCAGGGGAGATGAGAGGGTCAACCTGACCCTTTTGTCCTCCACTGGAACTCATATTCTGTTTTAAAATAAAATGTGTGTTTTCTCATCAGCTTCTACTTCTTCCAAATAAGAGCGTCTACTTCTCCCTCTTGGTCTTCTTTCTCCTTTCATTGAGGCTTAAACACACACACGCACACACACACACGTACACATACAGATGAAGTAAAATAAACAGCATTTGTCTTTCTGAGTCAGGTTTCTTTCACATAACAATAATATTTGGATCCAAGTATTTTTCTATTGTCATAGTCTGTGTTTTGATGCTGTGAAAGGACACTGTGACCAAGGCAACTATAATAAGAAAAAACATTTAATTGAGAGATTGCTTACATTTTCATAGGTTTAGTCCCTTATCTTCATGGCAGGAAGCCTAGTGGCATGTAGACAGGTGATAAATATACAGCTGAACAGTAGGCAGAGAGAAAGACTCTTGCTTAACATGGACTTTTAAACCCTCAAAGCTCACCTCCAATTACACACTTCCTCTAACATGTTCCACATTTACACCAACAAAGCCACACCTTCTAATCCTTCTAAACTTTTGAAATAGTGACACTCCATGGTGGCTATATATATTTAAATATATTCCAATACACAAGTGTATGGGAGTCATTCTAATTCAAACCACCACACCTGCATGTATCATGATTTTATTTTTATTTACAGCCAAAGACAATTCTATTGTGTATGTGTACCACTATGTCCATTCATCTATTTATGGCACCTAGGCTGGTTCCATTTCACAGTTATTGTTAAAAGAGCAATAATGAACAAGGATATGCAAAAACCTCACTGGTATGACTTGGAGTCCTTAGGAACCAGGAACAATATACCTGGGTCATATGTTAGTTATATCTTTGGGGTGTTTTGTTTTGTTTTGTTTTGTTTTGTTTTGTTTGTTTTGCATTATCCATCTCCTTAACACTGTGCATTATCCTTGGTTTTCTTTATGGAGCCATTCTTATTTGTAGAAAACAAAATCTTAAAAGAGTTTTAAATTACATTTCCTAGAGGCTAAAAATGTTGTCTCCTTTAAAAAATATATCTGGGTGTTTATGTTTCTTCTAAGTATTTTCTATTTTATTCTTAGCACATTTATTGGATAAAAAATTTCTTTTGGTGTTTAGTGTTTTGGAACACTCGGTTTTTTTCTCTCTCTCTCTCTCTCTGTGTGTGTGTGTGTGTATTTCTGTGTCCACTATTCTATTCCACTGGTCTACATGTCTATTTTTTTGAGCCCATACAATGTTCTTTTGCTATCATGGCTCCATCTTTCCTAATTAGTACAAAATTTATTTTTAAAAAATTGTTAGAAACACCTGTTATGACACCAAAGCATCTGTTCTATTCCTTCAAGGCCTTTGACCATATAGGTTTCTGAATTTTGTCAATGTCTTTCTATTAAAATGATCATAATTTGATATCAGGCATCCTATACATTCAACCCATGCTCTTTTACCTCCTTTAGCTTTTATATAGTTCTCTTAGAGGCATTTTTGTATTGGTATTGTTAGTATTATCATTCTTAAAATATTAATTTGGCCAGCCAATGAACATGAAAGGTCCTCATTTCTTCTAGTATCTTCTTATTTCTATCTTTAGTATTATAATATTTTCATCTCACTTTTTAGACTTATTCCTAGATATTTTGTCAATTTGATTGTTTAATTTTGAATTTATTGTGAGATTTTTTTCCTAGTTCCTTTCTTAGAAAGTTTGTGATTGGGATATAGAAAAGTTATATTTTTTTGTATGATGATGTTTATTTACAACTATGTGCTCAGAGATTTTAGCAGAGAACTAAGAACCATTAGACTCTTGAGGTTCTTCTGAAGTGGAGAATTATGTCATGAACAGGGATTATGAGACTTCATTTTCAATTTATTCTCTTTCTTGTCTTGCCATACGACTCTAGGTAAGATGTAGAGCACTATATTGAATAAGAGTGGAGTGTCAGGTAGGAGAGTCTCTGGATGGCCTTTCCTTCAGTCTCTGCTGTATACTTTATATCCATATTTTCTCCTGTGAGGGGATTCATCCCATATATAGTTACCAAACCCAGACACTATTGTGTATACTAAGAAATGCATGCTGAAAGGAGCCTGATATGGCTGTCTCTTGAGAGGCCCTGCCAGAGCCTTACAAATACAGAGACAGATACTTGCAGCCAACTATTGAACTGAGCTCAGGGTCTCTAATAGAAGAGTTAAAGAAGGGACTGAAGTAGTTGAAGGAGTTTAGAACTCCATGGGAAGAACAACAATATCAACCAACCAGACTCCCCCAAACCAGAGCTCTCAGGGACTAAGCCATCAACAAAGGAGTACACATGGCTCCAGCTGCATACCTTGCAGAGGATGTCCTTGTCAGGCATCAATGGAAGGAGAGGTCCATGGTCCTATGAAGGCTCAATAGATGCCCCAGTGTAGGGGAATCTAGGGCGGGGATGTGGGAGTGAGTGGGTGTAGGAACACCCTCATAGAAGAAAGGAGAGGAAGGATAGGACAGGGGGTTTCCAGAGGGGGTGTGACCAGGAAAGGGGATAACATTTGAAATCTAAAAAAAGAAAATATCCAGGGGGGGGGGGGGAGGAGTGCCATTGCCTCATCCTGAATTTTGGAAGAAATGCTTCCAATTTTTCCTAATTAGTATTTAATTTGCTTTAAAAAATTGTCAGAAACACCTTTTATTATATCAAAGCATCTGCTTCTATTCCTGGTGTCTTGAAGACCATAAAGGTTTCCAAACTTTGTCAAAGAATTTCAAATGATGCTGTATTCTAAGTTTGCATATGTACTATATTACATTTATTAAACATACTTATATATTCTTTCTAGAATGAAGTCATCTCGGTTTAGGATGTGATCTTAATGCTTGCTTCTGTTCAGTTTGCAAGATTAATTTTGGAAAATTTTGTAACTGTGTTCATCAGGAAAAATACTCTAAGATGTATTCCTTTTTTAAAATCTGTTCATATCTATTGTGTAATATACAGAGAAGATGTTTGGTAATTTTGGTTTGGGAAACCTACTTAAAGATGATAGAGGAGTTATTGAAGTATCCTACTATTTTTATATCATGAATTTTCTAACCTCTCTTACCTTTAATGTTTGTTTTATGAAATTGAGAAACCTAACATTAGTTGCATAAATATTTGTCAGTGTTACATAGTCTTAAGGAATTGATCTCTCTTTTAGTATGTCTTTTTAAATTTATTTTTATTTGAATCCTGCATTATCATATGTCAGAAGAGTTCTGTGAGTGTATATTTGACACTACCTACATAGCTGACTTCTATCCTTTGAAGTCAGTTTGGTGGTGTCATTGACCATTAAGTATGTATTGAATATGTGTTTTGTACAAACAGTTATAGCTTATTTTGAAATATAATCTATCAAGTCTCAGTCTTTTAAATAGCTAATTGAAGCCATTTCAGTTTAAGAGTGTTGTGATGAGAATTTTGAACATTCTTATGCTTTTGTTGTTGATTTTGTCTTATTTGTTGTTGATGGCTGTTTACATTAGTTCTTTTCTTCATTCCTTAGTTAGTATTGAATGGTTGCCCACTTACAGTGAAAAGGATGCTGGATCTCTAACACTGCCTTGTGTTCATCTCTTTCTCTCATGAACTTTAATGTTTCCAATACTACTGTGAATGATACTATCTTTACTCCCTCTTCCTGTCAATGTAGTATTCCTTTAAGTATTTTCTGCAATGCTGGTTTGGTTGTCATGCATAGCCTTAGACTGTGCTTGTCCTGAAGTACTCGTTTTTTCTCCATCAATTTTAAGTAATAGCTTTGATGGATATAACAACCTTTTGTGGCAGTGATGTACTTCCAGAGAGTACAATAAGTCAACCCATGCTCTGCTGGCTTTAATGATTGCTCATGGAATGTGATGCATTCTTATGTGTTTGCTTAGTAAGTGAGTTGGCCTTTTTACCTTACAGCTTTTTATGTTGATTATTACTTTTCTATTTTTGATATCTTGACTATAACATATCTTGTAGAGTTCTCTTCTGGCCACTTATATTTGATGCAGTTTGTAATTATATGTCAATTTTTATCTAACTTGGGAAATGTTATAGTTTTATCAAATATATTGTCTATGACTTTAGAATTTACTCTTTATTAAGCATTGTGGATTGTTGTGTTTGGTTTCTCAAGATATCTCAGGGTTTTAAAATTTTGGTAATGCTCTCTTTTCTTCTCTTTCTCCATCTATCTCTGTCTGCCTCTGTCTCTCTCTCTCTTTTTGATTGTCTTTCTCTCTTGTTTGTATGTGTCAGTGAGTGTTCCAATCTGTAATATTCTTTTATTATTTGATTCTATATCTTGATATTGCCTTACATTATGACTTTTCATTTGAGGGATGGACTCATTCATAGCATTTCTGTTTGTTCTTAATATCCTTGGTAAGTTTTCTTCTATACATATCCATTTGTCATAAATTATCATCTCGTTCATTCTGCTTAAGTAGTTCCTAATTGATTTTCTTTCTTCATTCATATAAGAATCCTATGTGGTCATGGGTCCTTTATTCAAAAGAAAAATTCGAAGTATCTTTCTGGCATTTCTTAGCTTCCAGTGGTGATGAGTTATCAGTACTGTATTGTAGAGGTGTCATAGTGCCTCTTTTTCTCATTTTTTGTTTCTTTGTTATGGTTTGTAATTCTACTTCTGTTGCTATATATGCTCAAATTTTTATTTTTCTCTTTCTTGTGCTTTTCCCTATAGAGGGCTACTGCTTAGTCATCTTCATGTGTATTTATGATCTTAATCACTATCCAGTAGGGAAATCCACTGCAGGAACAGGCACAGTGATCTGACAGTAGAGCTTTCATCAACTTGAGAATGTCACTTGTGTCTTTGATAAAGTTTCAACTCAGAATCATATATATCCTGAATAATAAAATATAGGCAATAATGTTTTATAGCTAAATGAATCAATAACTAAGAAGTAAAAGAGAGTAAGTAGAAAATTAGGGTGAATGCATAAATGATAGAATGTATAAGGGATAGGAACAGAAATAACAGAAAAAACATATAACAAGTGCAAGAAAATATAATGATGGCCAGATTTGGATATTTTGGAGATACCCACTAAGCAAAATAGCTAATAGAATTTAATAAAAATTCAAGAGTATAGACAAAGAATAAAATATCGAAAGAATAAATTGGAATAGAAGACACCATAACAGCCATCCGTCTTGATGCTAGATGAATATATTTTGTTCTACTTGGAATATCTTTTGATTTATGCTCTATAAATAGGGCTGGAGCTACTAGGTTCCAAGTTAAGTCAGTCATCTTTGCCTGAGAGTAGTTTCTGCTGATTGCAGTTCCCATGTATAACTCCACTTCCTGTAAACATCCCATTCTAAGATTTTCTACCTTCAACTCCATCCTCCTACCTGCCAGCTACAATTTTATTTTTTGCAGGCTGAGGATATAATTTACCCTGTAGTGCTTTCTGTAACTGATGCTCTGAGAGGCTGTAACAAACTTTCTAGTGTTTTCCTCTACATCTGCCAGTGGGCTTTTCTCCTGAACTGGATTTTAGAATTTTATTTTGGTTTGTCTGTTTTGTTTTGTTCTGTGAGATGTGGGATCAGTAGTCTAGACAATGATTGTGGTGGAGTCTTCTCAGGCTAGCTATTAAGGACTGTCTTGGCAGAATCTCTTCTCCAGGCTCCCACACAGTCTCCATAGCTCACACCATGCCTCTATATCTCCATTAATACTGTATTCAGTCTAGGTCATACATCTGTACCCTAGTGTGCCTTTCTTTACTTACAGCACCTCTGGAAAGGAAGAGCATATCCCAGGCAGCCACATTGACCTATTCAGGCACTTACCCAGAACAGGTCTCATCCCTCTTGCTTCTCCCTTGAGCTCATTTCTTTATTTCTTTATTCCTTATTTCCTTACTGACTGTGAGATTTTCTTTAGTCTAACACCTGTCTTTATTTCTGTAGAGATTTTGCTGAACTTTGTGTATTTTTCATGTTTTTCATATTTCTGTTCTAACAATCGAATTTATTCCTGGTTATTCTGACTAGTTTTGTTTACTGGATTTTACAGAGGCAGACGGCATCCTTGCTTTAACCAGAACCTCCCAATTTCCCATTTTGTCAACTACTTTTACAAAATCTAAGTGTTCTTCATTTTAAATTTATGAAGTAAAATTTTACTTATCTTGCAAAAATGAAAAGGACACATACAAAGTGAGCTTAATCTGTGCATATCATTCTGATTTTTAAACTGTATAAAGGTGTTTTACTTACCAGCAATTATAGAGAGTTTTTTTTTAACTGTTGCATTTAATTTTGGGGAACTATATCTTATACTACTGAGAATAGAAATTAAAGATAAAATTTTACCTGTAACAGCTACCAAAATATTAAAAGATTCAAGTAACAACTACTTAAATGAATTTGTTTTATAAAATGATTTGTCTAAGTACATTTCATGAAGGCAGTGAATAAAGACATGTGGGTTTAAAGAGATTTCAAAATAAAAAACCATTAAGATCAACCATCATTAAGCAACATCTTTTTCTGGTGATAACAAAGTTTGTCCATATTTTCAGTGAAAGTACTGTCAGCCAAAAATTTACAATACATAAATGTTATCTTCACAGAAGACATTTGTACTCTACAATTAAAGAATTCTTCCAATAAATTTAGGTTAATTTAGATGGGTAGGAGAATTAGATATTACAACACTAAAATTAAAACTTAGAAAAATGGTAAAAGTTTACTTATTTAAATAATAACTTAATAAATGTAAATGAAAATATTTACCATTAGCTTTTGTTTTAGTAGAAAGGTACCTCTTTACATTCTAAGTGTTTTTTTCTTGGAAAGTAGGGGTTACATATTTAAGTGTTTTTGAGACGTAGGAGCTACAGCTATTAGCCGAGGGCTGTAGATTCTGAACCTGCTGTTCCTCAGTGTCTCCCACACCACTTTAGCCTCCTCATGAATCAGTGACAGAGTTGCCTAACCTGCTTTAGTCAGTCCGGCCACCTTCTACACACAGCATTTCAGCATTCAAAGACTCATCTTTGTTTTCTGAAAACTCTAAATATATTTTTGAGAGCAGGGAACTGAAACACCCTTTTAATGCACCTCTGCACTTTCTTATCTGAAAAGCATTATTGATCCAAGCCTGTGGAGAGGGTGGGAGCTGTTCAAATACTCATTCTCTTTCTTCCCATAGCAGAAAACATTCAGTACCTTCTGAACTATCATTATCAGCAGAGTCTCCAGATGTCAAAGGAGGAACAAGGAGGGTCATCAGGTGAAACTCCCACTAGAGCAATGGGTCATTTAACTGGAAACCTCTACCAGGAAGTTCAGACTACAAAATCAGTGTTCTTGTTGAGGCTGTTAATCAAACAAAAATAGTATATCAACAAGGACATACACGTCCTCTGACTCTAAGGAGATCTCAGATGAAATGCTGCACTTGGGTGCTGAGCTCAGAAAGAGACAGTGATTAAAGATGGAGACATTATTCAATGATTCCTCAATTGAGGTGGGTGGTTGGATAAGTCTCGAGGCAAGTGAAACTGAATAGTAACAAGGCCAGCTTTAGACTTAGACTAGAACAGCAGGGAGAATTAGAGGAGCTCGGTAAGTTGTACAGGAGAACAGCTACGTGCTCTGAAAGCTGCCAAGGCTGGAAGGGGCCAGGTATGATAGGCTCTTTGCCTTTGCAAACAAGGAATGCTTTTGCCTTCCAACAGAGTTAAAGACCTTCAAGAGATACACAATCAAGGTCTTTGTTATCTGTCCTTTGACTCGATTTTAATGAATGAGAAGAACAGTTCAGTTCATAGCAGAATTGTGAATTACTAAACCCAGATTGTATTTCAACCAAACAGGTTAATAAGACACAGCAGTCTCTTCTTATCTTTTGCTGCTTTTTAGGAGAAATCATTTATCATGGCATAAAAGCAGCTTGCTGTTTACCTGGATTAACAAATGATAGCTGCCTTCATTTTTTCATCATTTATCTTGCAAAGCAAGTGTCCAGACAGTCTTGAATGCAGGATATACTAATTTTCAAAGAACATATTCACAACAAAATAATTATACAGGAGTTTTAATAAAGTAGTGACTGTATCAGGAAGCTGACCTGGAAGATGACTTCACAGTAAAAGTGCCTGGAGCCAAGCCTGAATATCTGAGTACCATTCCACAAACTCAAACGATGGAAGGACAACACTCATTCCAGCAAATTAACTTCTGACATCCAGACATACTCTGTCTCATGCGGGCAGACCCCATCCTTATGATTACCCACTAAACAAATAAATGAAATTTCAAGTGTTTAGTGTCAGACAGCATCCTTATCCCCTAACTGTTCAGAGCCAGTGTTTGTGACAGAAAAAAATAAAGCTTCTCTACTGATATTAAACATACAGATCTCTTGGCATGCCTCTAGGAAATAAACTCAGCACTAAATTTTATCTTAAATTCAAAGACAAAATTCTTTCTGAGGATCATCTGACTTAATAGAAGATAATTATAATATCAAGTCTGCTTATATGCCAGTCTGTTGGAGTTCAGCATGTCAGGATGTCTGCAAGGATTACCATTCACTCATCATAGAAAGAAGAAGGGGAAGGACCATACAGCATGTGATACCGAGTTTATGCACACTCAAGAAGAGTTTTGGATTCCTTTTCCCTCGGTCTTCACATTACGTTTTGAAAACTGTTGCTCTTCATAGAAAAACCAAAAATACAAATTCAAAGATGACTGCATCAACTTAGAGTGGGGATAACTACTGAAGTAAACGGATTCAGAAAAGCCCCAGGGACTCCCCTTGACAGATGTCTGGAAAACAATAAAATTATGTAAACTTCAATAATACTAATTGTTTAGATAATTTAATCTTCAATGTTCAGATACTCAATAGAAAATAAAACATGTAATGAATAGCTTGTATATTCTGTAATTTTAAAATAGTCTGTGGACTATATTAAATATAGTATAGCCTCACAAAATTTACATTTACAGAACCATAAACTGATAAGCATATACTGTTTAACAACTGTAATTGATATAAAGCAGCTTAATAGGGAGACCTAATTTTGAAATCAAGTCTCAATATACATTCCATACATGCTTCCATGGCTTTCTTAGGTTTTGTCTTCTACTTGAGAGACTATAAAGCCATTGACCTTGGATGATTCAGCCAGAAACACAAGCTCTGTGTTAGAACTATCATCCAGCCAAGGAGACAGAAGAGTGACAAGAGGCCATTGCTTTCTGCTAATCACTCCCCTGTCTGCTACATTTAATTGAGATCAGATGGAATAAATTAGCAAGCAAACCAAGTCTTCTTGACAGGGAAAAAAAGTTATACAGCTAGAATTTGGAAAGGATCTTTTTCTTGTTTTCCATAATATTTTCAACTCAATTTAAAATATGGCATTTAGCGAAGACTTCAGTTACACGATGACATTTGAGTGGGCATCTGGATAAGAGGCGGCAGAAAGCCAGAGAAACTCCTCATAAAACATGCTCTTTGTGGAGGAAGCAGAGCTGGTGACAGATCTCAGGAAGCTTGTGCGTGGAGTGATGGAAGAGCAAGAAGGCCATTATCCCATCGTATAATGAATAGAGGAAGAGGAGAAGGCATTCAGCCAGGGGATAGGAAGGTTCAGACTCTGTATGTCAATCATACTTGAATGAATTTGAGAAAGACTGACAGATTGTAAATGAAACAGAGACAATGTCCTACAACTGATCCAGGCCCTGCTCTAAGTACTTGCTATAACACGTCCAATGCTTGTAAAACTGAAAGACACAGACACTCCACAAAATTACTAGTTACTAAAAAGTCTTTATAGAGCTATTAAGATTAACTCTCCAAACCACTATTAGACAAAGACAAATGTTTTCCAGAAAGGAACTTCACCAGCTGATTAAGATAAATTGTGGACCAGTGCTGCATATCATAGACATAATACTAATAGGCACCTTTGTCATGAAACAGGGAGAGTGTAGAAGCAACATTTTCTGACAGGGTTCCAAATTATGAGAGTATGCATTCTATACATGCTTACATGAACACACTCATTTCTTCCTCTTAATTGGGAGATTGTTGAACCATTGACCTTGCATAATTCTTTCAGAGATACATGGACATATTTGGATTATGTATCCTGGTCTACTTTCACTTTGGGTGACCTAAAAGCCTTCCGTTGATAAATGTTGGCAGAGACAGTGATGAGTCCAGCAAATAGGAACAAATACAAAAACATGTCAAACTACCTTCTGAGATTGCAGTGAGTACAGTTATGCACAAGTGAATACAGGTAGTGTTGACACCTAACTACATTATTCCAGCAAAAAGTACCCCAGATAGTATCTTCCATGAGACTCAGAGAAAAATACTCAAATACACCACAAATATTTGTAACTAGAGATTAAACCTTATCGTGTCAGAGTTTGAACATAAAATTAGTAAGTAGATAAGTTAAATCATGAAATTTTTGATTTATAGATATTAGGGAGCCTTTGAATATCCATTTGAGAACATCTTCCAGAACAAGCCACACAAATAAGCCAGAGAAAGTCAAGTTAATGGTGCATAAAAAGAGAACTAACTCCTGAAATGCTATCTATAGCATTGTGAGCAAAGATGTGAGGGTGAAAGTCTCATTTCTAGAAGCCCCAACAAGCTAGACTTGATTAATCACAAATCCTATAGTTTATGAAGAAACAAGTAATGACAAAAGGTCAAGAAGGGAGCTTTGTCAATATATGCACATTCAGAAGAGGGGCAGACAAACAAATCCAGGGGTCAACATTCATCTATTAGATCTGACATGAGCTTTATTTAGTCTTATGGATAATTGCAGTAGGGAAAAGGCCAATGTGTGGCTTCATTGTTGTCTAACTACTGGTTCTGTGGTGCTCCAAGGTAGGCCTTATGAGAGTCTTCCTGGAGCCTAATAGATCTTGTCTAAGTGATGCTTCAATGGTGCTCAAAGGAAGCTCTCATCACAGTCTTCCTGAAGAAGATCAGGTCTTGTCAGAAGATGGTTCCTTCTGCTTCAGGGTGCTGCCTCACTACCATGAATGACTGCTTTCGTCTGAAGGTAGGGTTAGGGATCTCTTCTGGGCAATTTAGTTCTCCTCTCATTCCAAGGTGCCTATATATTTTGCAATGAATGATCTCTGTAATTTCACCCAGAATGAAGGATAGAGACACAAAAGTATGTAGAAATGTTTCCCCTGGTTTGAGCCTCCTTGTGAGACTGAGGAGTCCACTGTTTTTTACCCAAGCAGCTTCTGAGTGCTGTTTCAGTATCTAGATAGCAAGTAAGCAAATATATGAGGACCTCAACTGTTTGCTCTCCTTGTTTACTCAGAGGGGAAAAAAACTCAGCCAAGCTGTCCTTAGAGAAGTTTAAGATTTTTCCCCCTTTGGCTAGTTTAAAAACACTGGCAAATCCAGAGACACAACAGCCAAGAATCAAAACTGCCATTTGCCCCAGTGCCAGATGAAAATCACTGTCTGCCCTTGGGCCATGCATTCAACTATTTTGAGATCTTACTTTTCTCACAAACAAGTCCAGCTCATTCATTTCTCCTTTGAAATAATTTGTGATTTAATGGATAGTATGGGCAAGATGTTGTCACCTCCTTTCTGAGAACTTAATTTCTTTCCTTTACTTGCTCAAATGAGATGTAACATTTCAAGGCTTACTTGACTAGTCATGATTTTTCATGTTTTCTCAGTTCTTCATAAATTTGTCATCTGGTGCTAAGTGTCCCCTTCAGTTTATGGTGATAATCCTCTCATGCATATGTCCTATCTCCTTAAGCTAACCAATAATCTTAGAATACAGACTGAGGATTAAATATGTATTTCTATGTATATCCAGAGATTGCTGAAATACTAAATAGGAAGAAAAGGTTGACTGAGTGGTGAGAGTAACAATTAATAGCAAGTACTTCAGATAGTGCACTATCTCCACACCAGCCATGGTATATAATGCCTTATATAACTCACAGAAAGTATCTCAAAACTTTATTATAATATAAATTGAGAAATAAGGAATCTGATATACAAGGATTTTAGTAACTAAAGAAAATCATAGTCTTTGTTAAAGGTTTAATAAAACTTAGTCTTTTAAATCTCTCAAAGCAACCAAATATTAATGTCCCAAAATAACTATTTAACTAACTAAATAACTAAATAACTAAGTAACTAAATAAGTAAATAAGTAAATAAGCAATACAATGACTCCTAACGTTTTGTTACACTTCACAGATGAATGGCTTGCTCAGCCATAATTAGATAAATTTCTTCTTGTACCAGATGGAGCCAAATACACAGAACTACAGCCAGACATTGGGCAGACAGTGAGAGACCTTGAAACACTCAGCCATAAACAGGATGTCTCCATCTAATTCACTCCCTCAAATCTTAAGGGACCATTCAGAAGAGGTAGCTAAAAGATTGTAAGAGCTAGAGGGGATAGTAAATAACAAGAAATAAAAAGATCCTCTAAATCAAAGGAACTCACATGGACTGAGGCAGAATGCAGTAGGTCTGCATGGGTTTGCACAAGAAGAATCCTAGAACCATGAGAAAAAATGAACACATTCCTTTATCCATAAGCCAGAAACAACCTGTAATTGATAACCATGTGTAAAAGAAAGCTTAGTTTTTTCCAAGGGAGTTTCACTGGGGAACACAGTACTCCTCTTAAGGGTAGGCTGCATGCCTAGCAGTAGATTTTCAATATAAAACAAACTCAGTAGTATCTTTAGAAGTAGCATCTTATAATGTCATGTCAGAGTCTTTTCTTTTTTAAATTTTATCTTATTATATTTAAATCTTTGTGTATATATTATGGCTGCCAGTTTAACACTCCTATAAAATTCTTGAGTGTATGGATGAATAGATCTCCGTTTCTGTATCAGTTTCTTGTGCCCTCTCTGAGATTCTTTCCTTATGTTTAGTTGTTTTGTTATATTCAGATGTTATTTTTATTTTATACTATTCTATTCTTCTTTAATTTATTTTATTATTATCACTAAGAAGCCTGTTTGTTTTCTAGTAAGACACAGAAAGAGGGTGGATTTGGATAGAAGGAAAGGTAATAAGGAACTGGGAAAACTAGAGAGAAGGGAAACCATAATTAGAATATTTTATATGGGAAAAAAATTTGAATGTAATTTTTCCCCAGATGTAATTGTCATGGAGGCTTACTGCTGAATAAGCTCATCTTTTCTAGTCCTTTCTGAACTCTGTATGGTTGCTTCAAACTCTTCTTTAAGTTGACTTATCCAAACTGCCCTCTCCCGGCTTCTCACTAAATTGTTCTCCTTGGCCTCAAACTAACTCTGGCAATCTGTTCTAATCTTTTCATTCCTTATTCTCTTGGTTTGCTAACTTGCACTGCAAAAACTTTATAAATTTAACTCTCTTTTTTTCTCTCTGCAATGCTTTGAGGTAGACTCTCTTTCCTGTCCTCAAGAGAGTTGGGCATATCTTATTTCTGACTCAATGTGTCAAATTTTTTTGATTTATCACTTTGTCTGCCCCTCAATTAGATGTCACTTTAAAACATAGCTGCTTCCAGCCACAAGCTAACTTTATCTTCTTTGGGATTAAAGGTCTGTATTAAGTATTCTAGCCATAGAGATTAAAGCTGTGTCAATTTCAGTCAGATCACAAAACATAGAAGGTCTTTGGATATGACCCTTTGCCAGAGCAGCCACTTTGCTGGATTAAGATTTCTCTAAAAAAAAAAAAAAAAAAAAAAAAAAAAAAAAAAAAAAAAAAAAAATCAAAAGGAAACATAGAAAGCAATTTTTGTTTTTAAAAGAATCCACATTTTTTCTTTTTGTCTTTTTTATTGGTTATTTTATTTATTTACATTTGAAATGTTATCCTCCTTCCTGGTATCTCCTCCACAAAACCCCATCCCATCCCCCTTCCTTGCTTCTATGAGGATGCTCCCCCATGCACCCACCCATTCCTACCTCCGTATCCTAGCATTCCCCTACAGTGGGATATTGAGCCTTCACAGAACCAAGGGCCTCCCCTCCCAATGATGCCAAATAAGGCCATCCCATACTACACATGCAGCTAGAGCCATGGGTCTCTCCATGTGTATTCTTTGATTGGTTTTTTAGTTCCTGGGAGCTCTGGGGGATCTGGTTAGTTGATATTGTTGTTCTTCCTATGGGGTTTTAAACCTCTTCAGCTTCTTCAGTCATTCCCGTAACTCCTCCATTGAGATTTCTGTACTTAGTCTGATGGTTGACTGCAAGCATCTGCATCTGTATTGGTCAGGCACTGGCAGAGCCTCTCAGGATACAGCTGTATCAGGTTACTGTCAGCAAATGCTTTTTGGCACAGCAAAAGTGTCTGGTTTTGGTGTTTGCAGATACGATTGATCCTTAGGTGGGGCAGTCTCTTTATGACCTTTCCTCGGTATCTGCTCAACTCTTTGTCCCTGTATTTCCTTTAGACAGGAGCAATTTTAGGTTAATTTTTTTGAGATGAGTGAATAGCTCCATTCTTCAACCAGGGGGTCATGTCTACCTCTGAATATGGTCTATAAATGTTCTTTCTCCCTTATGTTATATATTTCAGTTAATGTCATCCCTTTTGGATCCTGGGAGCCTCTTGATTTCCTGGCATCTGGGACTTGCTGGTGGCTATCCCCAGTTCCCCATTGCCTATAACTACACACCTCTCTTCAATTTCCTGACCTTCTGTATATCATCCCTGTCTCCTCTCATTCCTGATCCTGGCCCCCTTCCCCCTTACTCTCCTCTCTTCCTCACAAGACCCTCCCACCATCTACCTCCCCTGATTATTTTTCCCCCTTCTAAGTAGGACTGAAATATAGTACTACCTGATGACCCAGCTATACCACTACTTGGCATATACCCAAAAGATGTTCCAACATATAACAAGGGTATGTGCTCCACTATGTTCATAGTAGCCTTATTTATAATGCCCAGAAGCTAGAAACGACCTAGATGTCCCTCAACAGAGGAGTGGATACAGAAAATGTGGTATATCTACACAACAGAGTACAGCTCAGCTATTAAAAACAATGACTTCATGAAATTCGCAGACAAATGGATGGAACTTGAAAATATCATCCTCAGTGAGGTAACCCAGACACAAAAGAACACACGTGGTATGTACTCACTGATAAGTGGATATTAGCCAAAGAGCTCGGAATACCCACGCTACTACTCACAGACCATATGAAACCCCAAAAGAAAGAAGACCAAAGTGTAGATGCTTTGGGCTTGAATTTTAGTGCTCGTATGATTGCTCACAACTCCTTTTTAAGAATACTTGATGATTATTTTTTCTAACCTCCATGGACATGGAGAACAAATATGGTGTACAAACATACAAGTAACTAACACACTCTGATACATAAGACAAAAATAAATATTTTTAAAAGATACATCTTCATGAAAAAATTTTAAGAAATTACAAATATTTTGTATTTGGTCTTATTGAAGCTATGCAGCAGAAACATTGTTAGTATTTAATACATTCATACAAATAAAAACACATAAACCCCAATGATCTGTGTATTATACAAAACAATTATAATTTTGAAAAATATCACCATTGAGAGAAGTAGTGTACACGGTGACTGAAATCTTTTTCAATTATTTACTACTATCATGAAAGTTCACATAAAATTACTATTGGAAAACAATGAATAGTAGTAGCAATATGACTCAATTATAGAATATTTGGATAACATGTACTTCACTGAATAAAACACAAAAAAGATGAATAATAGATTAACAAATAGTTCCAAAGAGATACAGCCACAAAAGCTTCTTTTCACCCACTCTCTGGAGATGGGCACAGGTCTAGGTAATGATGATGAAGGGGGTTTGTTGTTGTCATTGTTTGTTCTTATTATTTCTCTTACATTTTAATTTGCTTGGTTTTATACTATAACTCATCATGAAAGTTTGAATGAAAAATGTCTAAACAAGTTTATATGTGAACATTTCATCTCCTGTTTGTGATGCTGTTTGTGTTGTTGCCAGGAAGTATGTTGCTTTTGGGTGGGCTTTGAGAGTTTATAATTTCACTCCATTTCTAGTTTGTTCTCTCTGTTTCCGTGAGATTAAATTCAATCAGTGATCTTCCTGTTCCAACTGATTTCTGCCATGTTTTCCTTGGCATTAAAGACTCTCTCTCTGAACCAAAATCATCATTTGGTTCTATTAGATAACTAAACAAACTAATAAATAAATAAATAAATCTCAAATTGATACAGTATGACAGATGAAGTATCAGTTCACAGATTTCTATATGAAGCACCTTTTAATATGCTCTTATATATACTCATCAATCTAATGACTTGTTCATCCTTGTATTTTTCTTCCAACCATACTCCATTCTACCAATCCATCCATTCAATGATACATTTTTCTCTTTCCATTCTACTCAAAATGTCTTGCCCTCATCCTTCACATACTTATCTAACCATTCAGCTAACTTTGCCTATGTATACTAATTAATCTATTAACAGGCTATTCACCCATCCAGTTCCCATATTCATTTCCTTCTGTACTCACATTCTGCAAGTCTTACTAATCTCTCCACTTATTCACTTAATCATCTGCCTTTTCATTTATTGGTTCAATCATTTCTACCATATTCTAGTATATTATTTTAGTATATCATTCACTTAATCATCTGCCTCTTCATTTATTGGCTCAATCATTTCTACTATATACATTAATTTTCCCAGTTATTTTTCTCTTCTTATAAATATGTTCATTCATCAATATTTCACATTAGTTTATCAGAATTGACCATTGCCAGACACCCTGAATCCCAAGTTAAGTAAAATATGCTTGCTGCCCTAGAATATCTCACAGGACAACTTACAAGTCTCTCAAAAAGACTGTAGTGTGGCAAATGTACAAATGACTTTCTCAAGGAAGAGAGTTAATGATTTAATAGGCACTTCTTAAAAAAGGTTTTGCACAAAAGAAACAAATGAGCTGACAAATGGGAAAGGAAATCTTTCATACTCAGAGGGAAAAGAACATTCATGCATATTATCTTAGATAGGGTTTCCATTGCTGTAAAGAGATGTCATGATTAAGGCAACTCTTAAAAAATGAACAACATTTAATTGGCGCTCGTTTACACTTTCAGAGGTTCAGTCCATTATTCTAATGACAAGAAGCATAGTGGCATGCAGGCAGACATTGTACTCTAGATGGAACTGAGTGCTCTATATCTTAAACTGTCTGTATCCAGGAGAAGACCATCTTCTAGGCCTCTGGGAAGAAGGTCTCCAATCTCACCCCTAAAGTGACAGACTTTCTCCAAAATGGCTGTACCTACTCCAACAAGCCCAAACTTACTAATAGTCCCACTCCCTGGGCCAAGGATATTCAAGCCACTACATTTCATTCCCTGGACCTCACAGACTTGTTCAAACACATGAGTCTATGGGAACAAACCTAAACATAGCATAATACAAAATAGCTTTATTCCAACTTCAAAAGTTCCATAATATATAACAGTCTCAACAATGTTAAAAGTCCAAAGTTCAAAGTCTCTTCTGAGATTGATTCAGTCACTTAACTGTAATTTCCTATAAAATCAAAATAAAAAATCAGATCATATACCTCCTACAACATCACAGAATATACATTACCATTCAAAAATGTCACAGTGAGTAAATACAGGACCAAAGCAAGACCAAAAACCAGCTGTGGAAATTCAATGTTCAACTCCTTTCAGCTTTGTTGACTATAACACAATTATTTCCCTTGGGTTGTTTCCACTTCCTTATAGCAGCTTTCTTCATCAAGTATCCCACAACTCTGCCATACTTAACATCTTGAGTTCTACAACTTCAATGCTATACCACCTTTTTCTAATATTTGGAATCCAAACACAATATTCTAGGCTCCTTCAAATGCCTTGGGTCACTTCTTCAGCTATGCTCTTTTTAGCACTTTAAGCTCTGGTTGACTCCACTCTATCACTGCTGTTCTTGGTGATCGTTCAATGCTACTGTCATTTCCAACATACTGGGGTCTTCCACTGCAACTAGGCTTCACCAACAGCTTCTCATTGGCTCTCTTCATGGTACAAAGCCTTAATTCCTTTGTATGACTGTTTTACTTTGGGGCTGTCAACTACACTGAGGATCCACTGTCAACAATGGCATTCCCTTGACTCTCACAGTGCCACGTCTCAGCTGATTTCTATGAGCACTTCATGCTTTTAAAGCCAGTACCACCTGGGTGATTCTTATGTACTATTAAATCCAACTGCAGCAGGAGGATGGCCTTTGTGCTCTCACAAAACACTTCCCAGAATATTTCACCTTAGTGATGCAGGTATCTTCTTAATAACGGATAATATCTTAGCTCCAGCTAACCAACATCAGTTGTCTGGTAGTCCCTTCTGTTCTTGACTCTAAGGCCAGAGCCACAGGGCTGAAACTGCCATAGTCTTCTGTTGCTAGGCTGGAACATGGCCCCTTTGTTCTATTACATTTACAAACTTTCAGTTTTCCAACTCCTTTGCTGTTTAACCTTGCCTTTCCTGGAACTTGTTCCATAGAAGACCTTGAACTCAGAGATCTGAAAGCCACTTTCTCCTATGTTCTGACATTAAAGGTATGTACCACCAGTCTAGACCTAAGCTTTTCATGCCCACTAATCCTCAAGGTCTGGATCAAGAGCTGTCTTTTAGCCTTGAGATATGGATCATAAGTGTGTCCTCCATTTCTAGTTTTTAGTTGATTCCAGATTAAAAGTCCAAATGAAAACAATAAACAGATAACAAAAATGCCTAGATATAACTATTTCTTGTTCAACTGGGAAAGTATAACAATAAATTTAGCTGGATGTGATCTTTCCTCAAGGTCACCACTTTCTTAATCTGTTTGTGTCCTTGAACATAGGATTCAGTTTGATTATGTTTCCTGATGACTGTTTGTTCTTTGAACCATACATTTTGTATTTTTTTCCTTTCTAAAATGTAGCTTTTTGACAATGTCAAAACACATCCACATTCTTCACCAAAGTAACACCAGAACACTCTCTAGACCACATACTAAAATTCTTCTCCTCTGAAGCCTCTAAAGCCATGCTTCCACACTTAGCAACAAAGTATTCCATATTCTTACTAGGATCATCCATTAAGCTTCAGTTAAAGAATTCCAATGCTTTCTAAATCCAAAGTCCAAAAAATCCACAATCTTCTAAACAAAAGCATGTTCAGGCTTATCATAGCAATATCCCAGTCCCTGGTACCAACTTCTATCTTAGCTAGGGTTTCTACTGCTTTGATGAGACACAATGACCAAGGCAACTCTTATAAAGGATAACATTGTAATTGGGACTGGCTACCACTTTCAGAGGTTCAGTCCATTATCATCATGGCAGAAAGCATGGCAGCATGCAGGCAGACAGGGTGTTGTAGAAAGAACTGAGTATTCTATACCTTGATCAGACTGTATCCAGGAAAAGATTGTCTTTTAGATTTCTAAGAAGAGGATCCCCAAGCTCACCCAAAGTGACATACTTCTTCCGACAAGGCCACACCTATTCCCACAAGGCCATACCTCCAAATAATGCCATTCCCTGAACAAAACAACAAAACATATCCAAACCACCAAACACATTTATGTTGATGATAGGACATATGTGAAAGGGTTTGTAATTTTCAATATCCATTATGCTATGATATCATGTGATAAAGTCACCAATTTATATCTAGTTATATAGTTAATAAAAAAATCAGGGTTATATTTTGAAGCCTCCTTCACCTACTAGTTATATGTTACCTATTATATAAGTTTTATAATTGAATGTGAATACCTGGTCTGTTCTTTATTTTATTTTATAATATCTTTAAATCTTTTTTATAATCTTTTATTAATAATCCTTTTTATAATCTTTTTATAATCATTTTTTAAACTCTATTGGCTGGAAGAGTGTTATGTGACTGAGTTGTCTTAGAATACAAAGGTGAATTCTAGAGATGACAAAATACTGGAATTTAAGATCTAGACCACTAATGGATTTTTGCTGAGGAACCCCCTTCTAGGTTGAGGCTTGATTTCATATCATACTTAAACCATATTTAATCTATTAACTGCATTATCACTTAGATTTCAGTATATAACATGGAATGGCTCATTAAACAGAAGAAAAGCTATATAGCATTGTTTTGAGATACCATGAGAAGCTATGGAGATAGAACAAGTTTTTAAACTCTGATAACTCAGTCTATTATGGCAAATATTTGGAAATGAATGTCTCATTGTTTGCAAAGGAATCCCATTCCTAAGAGTTTACACTCAAAAGAAAATTACTAAAATTGTTGGCTTTACTGTATATTTGATCTTATTTCATCTTTTAGTAACTACCCAAGAAAGACAGGTTAACATAGCCAGGCAGTGATGGTGCATGTCTTTAATCCTAGCACTTGGGAGGCAGAGGCAGATGGATTTCTGTGTAAGAGGACTGCCTGCTCTACAGAGTGAGTTCCAGGACAGCCAGGGCTACAGAGATACCCTGTCTTGACCCCCCCAAAAAAACAACAAATAAAACAAAACAAAGGTTAACATTACTCTACCTAAAACAGTTACTACCACTTATATATAACAGATCTGAATCCACATCCTTAAATTCAGAATGTAATCTATCTGGCAGAGAATCTGAAATTTTTTGACACACTAGGTTAAAAAGGTGGATTGATTTTGATATATTAGAATGAAGAAAATCTAGACAGCTCTTTAAAAACACTTTAGCTTGAGAAAAGAATGTAGAACTCAGGCTTTTAATTAAACATAGTCAGATATTGGAGCCATCATAATTGCAAAAGTCAAATCAAGGGTGCTAACTACTCATCCAACCCAGATACTACAATTAATTCCAAGGTAGCCAGATTTCTTCTGAGATAGTTGGATCCTCAGGAAACATGGGAACTATAGAGAAGTTTGCAAACAATGAATTTTAAAGACTTATGACCATTATGAAGTCTACATTTTATTTTTTGAATGGGAAAAATTTAAAATGTACTATTCCCAGTTTAATAAGAAGTCAGGCCAAGAACATCTAAGATTTTTTTCAGTCCAGGAGATGTATGATGTCCCAGTGTTGTAGTAGGCCTGCTTCTTCCTTGTATCAGTTGAATGGTTTGCCATTATAAAGTTAAGGTTGCTATGATAGCTAACAAGAGCTTGGCTCCATAGTCAAGGCCATTAAATAAATAAGTCAATATAGTGATAGATATTATTGTTATCCGATAGAGGTGTTGAGTCATGAGGTCATCAATTGAGATCCTAAAGGCTATTCCCTCTGCCTTTCAATTACAAGTGGACTGTCTAAGTACTACAGACAATAGAAAGTTTAAGGTTGACAGAATGAGAATCTGCTAATGTAGCTTCTGTGAATTCCCAATTATGCCTGGGGTAAGACTTTCAGGAAATTGAGCTGCATTTGAACCATTCATGTTCCTGAAAATAATCACTCGGTTGTTCCTTTAAGTATCTGTGAGCTGATATTGACAGGAAAAGACCACTTCTATTTCTTTAAGGTTTACTGACTGATTAGAACTTTATTGTGGAGAATGGACTATTACAGAGGAATTGTCAAAATACTTTGGGCTATCTTTATGCACCTTGATAGCCATTTATTTCTCACCTCTATAGTTGACCTAACTTCTTTGTGATTAACAGTTGAGACCTATGGGAATATGTGAAATTAAGATACTGCTAACTTCTACCACCTCTGAAAGTAAGAATGACATCATATAGCATATAGATCTATTGCAAAGGTTTCATTGTTTATCTCTGATATGCCTTACAGTTGTTTCCACTGATGTATTGGTTAAAAAAAAAAGTCTTCATTTGTGAGCTTCATGAAATGTTCTACATTGGAAACTGTTATTTTGGAAAACATGAATCTAACTTCCTGGACAATGACAACACAAGTCACAGTTAGCTCAGGATAAAAGAGCTATATTTTGTGTCAGTACAACTCCAATAAACCAATTGGTTTACTATATTAGATTGGAGTCAAATAATTTTTTGGTCTTTTATTATTAATGATAAGTGTAAACTTAAATATATTTTCCTAGGGAAAATAATGCAACACAGAGCAACAAACTGACTAAAGTTATGATAACAAATATTATCACAATAAGATGCACAATAACATTGAATTATCAGTAGATATTGAATTATACATTCAGGAAGCTTAGAGATAGCAAAATAAAATTTAAAATATCATTTAATCATATTTTATTCCAAACACTGCCAACAAAAGATGAAGACAAGGTTTTCAAGGTAGTCAAAGTATAACACAAAATTTAAATAAGTATAATAGGAATATGAACTACAAAAGACTTCCATTCAGAAACCCTGAAAGCTAGAAGAGTGAGAGATTTAAAATATTGGAAGAGAAAATAACATACTCAAAGTTCTAAGTTAACAAGAGAAATTCTTGTTAACATTAAAATTCTAAGTTAACAAGATAAACCACAAGAGTAAGAAAAATGAAACTAATTGCTCTCTCACACACACATCTATGTTGAACAGGTACAAAATTACTTAATAAAATGCAATCCAAAAAATCTGCAATGTTGGGTAGAGGGGTTCAAAACGCATCAGTTAAAAACTGATATCTTGGAAATCAGTAGTGATGAATGCCTGTGATCCTATCTTTAAAACTTAATGCATCGTCTTTGACAGCATAGTTCAAAGCTGGCCCATAGCTACATGAGAATCTGCTTCAAATCTCTCCTTTTCCCAATTGTCACATTAAATATGAAATGCATAAGGAAAGTATTTGTCTTATTTTAGTTCTGAAGGCTGTGACAATATCCCATAATATAATTATTTTACAAACTAAAGGAACGATATTTTTAGCTTTGGATTTGGAAGTCAGAGATTGAGTGGAAGCTTGGGAAGATTCTGATGATGTCCATCTTCTGACATTTCCTCACATTCCCAAAGGAGGATCAACTTCATATTTGATGTCACTTTATGAGTCCTGTTTATGAACATTCCACCTTCATGACCCATGTCCTTCTCAAAGCACCACTCTGCAAGCCATCACATTAATGTTATCAATTCACTATATTAAAATGGAGATGCCTACACACTGCAACAATTTTATTATAGTCACTGTTTTAAGATAAAAGGAAAAGTATATAAAAAATACAACCATCATCATAAGAGAAGCTAGTGTAACGATAATAATATCAAAGTAGAATTAAGACCTAAAAAATTACATTTAGAATTAAACATTACATTATGGTCATTTCTCCAAATGATACTTTATGAAAACTAGATTTTATAAGCAATAAGATCATAATTTTAGCCAGGCAGTGGTGGTGCATGCCTTTAATCCCAGCATTCGGAAGGCAGAGGAAGGCAGATTTTTGAGTTCGAGGCCAACCTGGTCTACAAAGTGAATTCCAGGACAGCCAGGGCTACACAGAGAAACCCTGTCTCAGAAAACAAACAAAGAAACAAAACCCATAATTTTAGCGGTAATCCCTTGTCATGGCAGCAGCCTGAGTGCCCAGCTTCGAGTTTCGAGGGATCCCAGGAGCAACAGGTGATCTGGAGGAGGTTTTCTGATTCAGCCAGACACAAAGTTGAGGCTTAACTTCCATAGTTTCTCCCTCAAGCCTGACTTCCTGGAATCAGGCAGAATTTCTCCAAACTCTTACTGTTGCAAACCACACCTCTGTCTTCCTTGGAGACACGCCTCCAATCACCTGCTCTTTCCTCTTGAGACTCTTCAGGTCTCCATCTACTCTGCTCTCTCAACTCCGGAATAGCAAAAGTACTCTGAGCTCATCCTGCCTTACTTCTCCTATGTAATGGGGCAGCTACAAAAAGGCGCAAGATTCGTCCCTATCTCTGTTCCATCCACACTGTTATTATTTACTTCATTGTTGTTAATATAGAATAAGGACAGCAAGAATAGATTGGAAATAATTTACTACAAGCCAGATCCTGAGTCAACTACATGCATTGCACCATTTACTCCTTATAGCAAGCTATTTGCTGGTGAAGACCATGAAGTAAGCATTCATACTCTGGCTAGCTTTCTCTACTGTGTCACTCTTGTGTCCTAAAGCATACAGACAGTAACTATCTCAGAGTTTGGTCAGAGATTAGAAATTGCCATGTAAGTGGTTTTAGAATTTTGAAAATGTGTTCTTAGTGGCAAGTGAATTTCAGTGGGCAAACTGGCTGGGAAATTAGCCATGGTGTTAGTTGTTTGAGAGAGGGAGGCTTAAGGATTGAATAGAGAGAAGGAAAGGCTACTACCCTCCTTTGGGAGTTAGAACACCTCAAATAATAATATTTTTAGTTGTTGCCCCTATAATGATAATGTTGGTTCAATTAGAACAATCACCTATGTCGTCACAGGTGCACTAGAAATTACAGAGAAAGTCCATGTCATATGCTTTTCCACTTAAAAGAGACCTTCTGTGATGGCTATTCCTGTTGTCAACTTGATTACATCTGGGATGAACTACAATCCAGAAATGGAGGGCAAACCTATGATCCAGGTCTTGAGGCTGGAAGGTAATTTCTGACTTGCATCTTGACATGAAGATCTTGAGGCATAGTGACCATGAAAATCGTAGGTTCAGGCAAGGTACCTTTAATTTCAGGAGACTGAAGCAAATCGATCTCTGAGTTCAAGGTCAGCCTGGGGCAAAGCAAGTTTTAGATCCAGGAGTGGTGGTACACACATTTAATCTGAGCCACATCTTCTGCTGGTGGTCTACGTATTTACATTGAAAGAAGGAAGATTCACTTTCTTCAACCTCTTGCATTTGCTTGCCAGCATATCTATTGGAATCTACTTCTATAAAAGACCAGCTTAAACAACTGGCCTCGTAGGACTGAGCAACTACTAGATCCTAGGACTTGCCATTCACAGCTGCCCATTGCTGTGTTAGTTGGACTGGTTCAGATGATGAGGAACAGAATGTGCCTCCACCCCCAGAGACACCCATACCATCACCTCTGCCTCTAACTTTCATTTTGAGAAAGGACTAAGATCCCAAAGCTTCCCAACCCCTTCCTCCAGCTCCTGCTCTTGATGAGCATCATTGGGGAGAAGATTCCTCCCAGCAAAATGCAAGAGCACATATACATTGGGATTATGGACCCCCATTGGCTGTAGTGGTGAGATTGCTCCATCCGAAAAAAAACCAGGGTGATTATGAGGTTTATGTACCAGGTCTGCATATTGAGGACAGCTTAAAGCACTTGGCTGAATGATGTACTGACATCTTTGGGATAGAATAGACAGGCATTTATAAGAAGATGGGTGAAGAGGAGATCCAGAAGCTGGAGAAGGTGACTTGGAATGACCATTCAGGCAGCATAGCCAGGACCCATCAGGCTGCCCAGGCCAATATCAACTTCCAGGAGCAGATTAAGGCTTTCCATAAGGCCAAGGGTCTGGTACTAGAAGTTGACTCTAAGTAGAAGATTGGTCCTAGCTAGTGCAATGAAATCCCTCAGCAGACACTGCCTCCATCTCCAGCCACCAATAACCCCAGCTCAGCAACTCCTACCACATCTTTGCCCCAGCCACCTGGTATGCCACCTCCAGCCCTTAACACTGTTGTATCTGCAGTACCTGTCAAGCCTCAGCCACACATGGCATCTGTGGTCCAGCTGCCCCAAGGCTCAGTGATCAACACTAAGCCACCTATCATCCATGTACCCAGGATTAATGTGGTACCTATGCCTCCTGCAGTATCTCGAATCACACCACCATGCTCACCTCCCATGACCGTGCCAATAGCCTTTGTGCCTGCCCCACCTGTGGCTCGAGTCCCAGTCTCAGCTCCTATGTCTCCTGTACACTCCCCATCTCTGATGGGGGATGAGCCACCATCCAAGAAACTAAAGACCTAGGACAGCCTCATGGCTGAGGAAGAGTTCTTGTACAGAAATGAAGGTCCAGTATCGACTACAGTGCATGTACGTAATATCCACGATAAGACAGAATGGAGGCTGAATGGGCAGGGGCTAGTCTTCACCCTCTTATTCACAGACCAGGTCTTTGTCATTAAAGTGCCTTCAGGGGAAACAGAAACTACTGTATGAAGGCATCTTCATCAAGGATTCCAACTCCTAGGCTTACTACATCATGGCTAATGAAGCTGTCATCCATTTGCCACTCAAGGAGAGAAGGAAGAAGTAGAAAGAACTACCTGCAATTGGACTCCTGCCATTGTACCTCTTTGCAACACTGATTATAGGAGTTTCTCTGGGACCTCAGGCACGCTTGTGCACTTGTTTCCATCTAAATCAGTCTGTGAAATGAATTTTTTGTTTATGTTTTTGATTGAAGGTCCATCAAGGAAGCCCATTAAGAAGTTAAAACCCAGAGTTGTCCCACAGAACAGTTTCATAATGTCAAGTGACCCTAACATGCCTAAAAAGCAAGATAATGATTTAAAATTCCATCTCATGATGATGATAGAGCCCGACAGGCATTGGGAGGGGGGAGGCAGAAGGGGTTTGTTCTTGTGTTTGTTTGTTTGTTTGTTTGTTTGTGTTGGAGGGGAAAATGGGAGAGGGAAAGTGTACATGTGAATGAAGAAAATACCTAATTAAAAAAAAAATAAAAAAAAAAGAAATCTCTTAAAGAAATACAGGAAAACACATGCAAATAGGTAGAAACACATAAAGAAGAAACAAATAAACCCTTTTAAGAAATTACAGGGAAATACAACCAAGCAGGAGAAGGAATTGAACAAAATTGTTCAAGAACTAAAAATGGAAATGGAAACATTAAAGAAAACACAAATAAAGGTAAATATGGAAGGCAACTTGGGGAAAAGATTCAGAGCAACAGATGCAAGTATGGCCAACAGAATATAAGAGATAGAAAAGATAATCTCAGCCATAGAACATAACATAGAAGATATTGAGACATTGGTCAAAGAAAATGCAAAGTGTATAAAGCTCATAACCCAAAATATCCAGGAAACTTAGGACACAATGAAAAGAACAAACCTAAGAATTATAGGAATAGAAGAAGGTGAAGAATTCCAGCTCAAAGTGCTAGAAAGCATTTTCAACAAAATCATAGAAGAAAACTTAACCTAAAGAGATGATCATAAATGTACAAGAAGCCTACAGAAAACCAAATAGATGGGACCATAAAAGAAAATCCTTTCATCATATAATAATCTAAACACTAAATTCACAGAAAAAAGAAAGAATATTAAAAGTTGTAAAGGAAAAGGCCAAGTAACATATAAAGGTAGACCTACCAAATTATACTAGACTTCTCAACAGAGACTGGGAGAGGCAGATCCTGGACAGATGTCATCAAGTCCCTAACATAACACCGATGCCAGCCAAGGATATTATATACAGCAAAACTCTCAATCATCATAAATGGAAAACCAAGATGTAACATGACAAAACAAAATTTAAACAGTATCTTTATACTAATCCAACCTACAGAGGATACTGGAAGGAAGTCTCCAACAAAAGGAGGGTAACTAAACCCAAGAAAACATAAGAAATTAACATTTTGAGGAAAAAAAAACAAAGGAAGAGAATCATACACACATAATGCCACCTCCAGCAACAATAATAATAGGAACTAACAATAATCTGTTTTTAATATTTCTCAACATTGATGGACTCAATTCCTCAAAAAAGACACAGGCTAACAGACTCCATACATAACAGGATCCAGCATTTTGTTACATACAAGAAACACAACTCAGTGACAAAGACAGACTGGATATAAAATTAACTCAACTCAGAAGCCTTCCTTTATATAAATGATAAACAGACTGAGAAACAAAGTAGGGAAACAACACTCTTTACAATAGCCACAAATGGTATAAAATACCTTCTTGTAACTCTTACCAAGCAAGTGAAAGATCTCTATGACAAGAATTTCAAATCCCTAAAGAAAGAAATCAAAAAAGACCTCAGGAGATAGAAAGATCTTCCATACTCATGGATTAACACAATGAAAATGGACATCTTACCAAAAGCAACCTATAATTTCAGTGTAATCCCCATTGAAACCCCAAAACAATTGTAAACATTCACAAACATAGAAAGAGCAATTCTGAACTTCATATGGAAAAACAAAAACCAAGGAAAGCCAAAACAATTCTTAACAATAAAAGAACAACTGGGGGAATCACCATCCCTTACCTTAAGCAATAGTGTACTACAGAGCAATACTGATAAAAACTGCATGGTATTGGAACAAAGACAGACATGTTGATCAATGGAGTATAATTGAAGACTCAGAAATAAAACCACATACTCACGGACATTGGATCTTTGACAAAGAAGCCAGAAATATACAATGGAAAAAAGAAAGCATCTTCAGTAAATGGTGCTGGTCGAACTGGCTGTCAGTATGTAGAAAAATGAAAATAGACCCATATTTGTCACTTTGCACAAAGCTCAAGTCCAAGTGGATCAAGGACCTCAACATTAAACCAGATACATCGAATCTAATAGTAGAGAAAGTGTGAAAGAGCCTCAAACTCATTGGCATAGTAGGAAATTTTCTGAATAGAACACTCTGGGCTCAGACTGTAAGATCAAAAATTGATAAAAGGGACGTCATGAAACTGAAAAGCTTCTGTAAGTCAAAAATCAGTCAATAGGACAAATTATCTACCTACCGTTTGGGAAAAAATCTTCACTAATCCTACATCTGATAGAGGGCTAGTATCCAAACCCTCTGAAGAACAAAAAAAAAAAAAAAAAAACCCAAATAACAAATTAAAAATGAGATACAAAGCCAAACAGAGAATTTACAACCAGAGACCCAGGTGTTGAGAGATTCTCAGGACTCAATTGAGTAACCTTATCTCAAATGCCTAACACTGGAGAGAGGAAACTCGAAAGAATCCACCTCCAGTAGATAGACAAGGCCTCAAGTGCTTCAAGTGGAGGGACTGAGTTACTAATCCATAGTCAAAACTTCTGACCCAGAACTCTTCCTGTCTAAAAGAACTGCAGGAACAAAAGTGGAGAAGAGACTGAAGAAAAGGCTGTCCAATGACCACCACAAATTGGGATCTGTACAATGGGGGTGAGGGTGATCAAAGTCTGACACTATTAGTTATTCTATAGTGTGCTTACAGACAGGAGCATAGCATGGCTGTCATCTGAGAGGCTCTAGCAGCAGCTGACAAAGATGCAGATAATTATACTCAACCAATGGACAGAAGCAGTGGACCTCCATGGTTGAATTAAGGGAAAGAATGAAGAAGGTAAAGGGGATGGTGACCCTGTAGGAAGAACAGCAGGCTCAACTAATCCAAACCCTAGGGAGCTAACAGAGACTGAGCCACTGCTGAGAAGAACACTGGCACAAATATAACAGAGGTCTGCCTGGTCTGACCTTACTGGGAGAATGTTGCTTAATACTCAAGAGACTTGAGGACCCAGGGAAGGGGGAGGGCTGGTGGGGAGATAACCCTCTTGCAGGCAAAGGGGAGGAGGAGTGGGATGAGGAACTGTAGAGGGGAGACTGGAAGAGGGACAATGACTGAAATGTAAATAATAAAATAATTTAAGAAAAAGAATAATAAAAAGTTTAAAAATAAGAAAAAATATTGACATAGTGAATTTTATGAGACATAATTAAATAAAGGCTTATATTTAAAGTTATAGCATCAAGTGCTTAGTTGGAAAAGAAATGTGACTCTTACATCATTGCCCCAAATTCTTTCTTAAAAGTGAGCAATAGAATAAACAAATCCAAGGTGAATGAAAATTATATCCTTAAATAATCTAAAACACTTAAGCCAGAAACAGAAAAGAAACAGAAATACATCTGAAAGTTTTGAAAGATAATTCATAAAAATCTCATCATGCTGGCAATTCAAAATAAGTTAATCGTTCTATATCTTTATAAGCCTTGAAATGATAATGGAAACCTAATCATTATCTAGTATTCTTTGGATTAAATTTAAAGTAAATTTCCTCATGGCAATATCACTTTTGCTTCAGTGTTTCATTTACGGCTTATTTTAGATCACTTGATCATGAAAACAAAAGCTGGACTTGCTGGAAGTGAGCATTCATTGTCCAGGGTTTACAAAATTAGGACTCATGAAGTAACAAGATTCTATTTCAAGGGCTCACTTTTGGATGTATATTGAATATAGCCAAGATTTCTCTGTATAGCTTTGGCTGTACTGGAATTCACTCTGTAGACCAGGCTGGCCTCGAACTCAGAAATCTGCCTGCTTCTACTTCCCAAGTGCTGGGATTAGAGGTGTGCGCCACCAATAGAGTGCCATCTCAATAATAAAAATCAAAATAAGGCAGACTCCTGGAATTTTAGCCATGTTTATGACTGCCAAAGAAAAAAAAAATGCATTTTCTACAGTCTCTTAAAGTTAACTGTGGCCAGGCAGTTAGATCAAACAAGACAATATTTGATGTGGAGAATGCAATGTCATATAATTTGTTAGGTAAACTAGCTAGTATACAAAAGAGTGATCTAAGTGTTTCCATTAGAAGGATTTTTACTGAATAAATTTATATTACACAGTAACGGAACATCTGAGACATTCTGTTCCTTGAAAGTCACAAACTATAAAAACATTGAATAAAAAGTTTTTACAGTGAATAGTCCTATATTTATTAAAGATCACCAACTTATGTATACTCATCCAATCTCTAAAGAAAGAATTATAACAACATAGTCAAAACACTAAACAATTCTGTCAATGTGCACAATGTAAGAAGTGAATGATGAGAGTGTGGGCCACCTATCTGGGGCAGAGTAGAGCAGAGTGCAGATGCAGCAGGTTATAGGACAAGAGAGAGCCAAGGAGAATGGGTTATTCTATTTGAGAAGTCAGCCACTATTGGAGCAGGGGAACAAACCTGAAGACTGATAAATTTGCATAATAAAAATCTGTAATTGAGATGGTGATTCCACCAGAGGTTCCTTTCTTATTGAGAATAGTTTTTTGCTATTCTGGGTTTTTTGTTATTCCAGATGAATTTGCAAATTGCTCTTTCTAAGTCTGTGAAGAATTGAGTTGGAATTTTGATGGGGATTGCATTGAATCTGTAGATTGCTTTCTGCAAGATGGCCATTTTTATTATACTAATCCTGCCAATCCACAAGCATAGAAGATATTTCCATCTTCTGAGATCTTCAATTTCCTTTTTCAGAGACTTGAAGTTCTTGTCGAACAGATGAACAGATCTTTTACTTGCTTAGTTAGAATCACACCAAGGTATTTTATATTATTTATGACTATTATGAAGGGTGTTGTTCCCCTAATTTCTTTCTAAGCCTGTTTATCCTTTGTGTAGAGGAAGGCCACTGATTTGCTTGAGTTAATTTTATATCCAGCTACTTTGCTGAAGTTGTTTAGGAGCTCTCAGGTTTAGGAGCTCTCTGTTGGAATTTTTGGGGTCACTTAAGTATACTATCATATCATCAGCAAATAGTGATAATTTGACTTTTTCCTTTCCAATGTGTATCCCTTTGATCTCCTTTTGTTGTCTAATTGCTCTGGCTAGGACTTCAAGTACAATATTGAATAGGTAGGTAAAGAGTGGGCAGCTTTGGCTAGTCCCTGATTTTAGTGGGATTGCTTCAAGTTTCTCTCCATTGAGTTTGATGTTGGCTACTGTTTTACTATGTTTAAGTATGGACCTTGAATTCCTGATATTTCCAAGACTTTTATCATGAAGGGATGTTGAATTTTGTCAAATGCTTTCTCAGCATCTAAAGAGATGATCATATTGTTTTTTCCTTTGAGTTTGTTTATATAGTGAATTATGTTGATTGATTTCCAAGTATTGAACCATCCCTGCATCTCTGGGATGAAGCCTAGTTGATCGTGATGGGTGATCATTTTGTGTTCTTGGATTCGGTTTGCAAGAATTTTATTGAGTATTTTTGCATCGATATTCATAAAGGAAATTGGTCTGAAGTTTTCTTTCTTTGTTAGTTCTTTGTGTGGTTTAGTTATAAGAGTAATTGTGGCTTCCTAAGAGTTCCTTCAGTTTCTATTTTGTGGAATAGTTTGAGGAGTATTGGTATTAAGTCTTCTTTTAAGGTCTAATAAAAGTCTGCACTAAACCCATCTGGTCCTGGGCTTTTTTTGGTTGAGAGACTATTAATGAAGGTTTTGATTTCATTAGCAGATGTGCGACTGTTTAGATCGTTTATCTGATCTTGATTTAACTTTGGTACCTGGTATCTGTCTAAAAAATTGTCCATTTCATCCAGGTTTTCCAGTTTTGTTGAGTATAGGCTTTTGTAGTAGGATCTCATGATATTTTGGATTTCCTCAGTGTCTGTTGTTATGTCTCCCTTTTCATTTCTGATCTTGTTAACTAGGATAATGTCTCTGTGCCCTCTAGTTAGTCAAGCTAAGAGTTTATCAATGTTGTTGATTTTTCTCAGAGAACCAGCTCCTGGTTTGGTTGATTTTTTGTATAGTTCTTTTTGTTTCTATTTGGTTGATTTCAGCCCTGAGTTTGATTATTTCCTGCCTTCGACTCTTCTTGGGTAAATTTGCTTCTTTTTGTTCTAGAGCTTTCAGATGTGCTGTCAAATTGCTGGTATATGCTCTCTCCAGTTTCTTTTTGGAGGCACGTAAAGCTATGAGTTTTCCTCTTAGGACCGCTTTCATTGTGTCCTATAGGTTTGGGTATGTTGTGGCTTCATTTTCATTAAACTCTAGAAAGTCTTTAATTTCTTTCAAAATTCCAACTCAATTCTTCACAGACTTGGAAACAGCCATTTGCAAATTAATCTGGAATAACAAAAACTCAGGATAGCAAAAACTATTCTCAACATTAAAAGAACCTCTGTTGGAATCACCATCCCTGATCTTAAGCTGTACTACAGAGCAATTGTGGTAAAATTTGCATGGTATTGGTACAGTGACAGGTAGGTAGATCAATGGAATAGAATTGAAAACCCAGAAATGAACCCACACACCTATGGCCACTTGATCTTTGACAAAGGAGTTAAAACCATCCAGTAGAAAAAAGGCAGCATTTTCAACAAATGGTGCTGGCTCAACTGGTGGTTAACATGTAGAAGAATGCAAATTGATCCATTCCTATCTCCTTGTACAAAGCTCAAGTCCAAGTGAATCAAGGACTTCCACATGAAACCAGATACACTGAAACTAATAGAAAAGGAAGTGAAGAAAAGCCTCGAGCGCATAGGCACAGGGGAAATTTTCCTGAACAGAACACCAATAGCATATGCTGTAAGATCAAGAATTGAGAAATGGGACCTCATAAAACTGCAAAGCTTCTGTAAGGCAAAAGACACTGTCAATAGGACAAAACGGCAACCAACAAATTGAGAAAAGATCTTTAGTAATCCTATATCTGATAGAAGGCTAATATCTAATATATAGAAAGAACTCAGGAAGCTAGACTCCAGAGAACCAAATAACCTCATGGGTTACAAAGCTAAATAAAGAATTCTCAACTGAGGAATACACAATGGCTGAGAAGCACCTAAAGAAATGTTCAACATCATTAGTCATCAGGGAAATACAAATCAAAACAACCCTGAGATTCCACCTCACAACAGTCAGAATGGCTAGGATAAAAGACTCAGGTGACAGCAGATACTGGAGAGGTTGTGGAGAAAGAGGAACACTCCTTCATTGCTGGTGGGATTGCAAGCTGGTACAACTACTGTGGAAATCAGTTTGGCAGTTACCCTGGAAATTGGACATATTACTACCAGAGGACCCAGCTATAGCATTCCTGGGTATATATGCAGAAGATGCTCCAATATGTAATAAGGGGACATGCTCCACTATGTTCATTGCAGCCTCATTTGTAATAGCTAGAAACTGGAAACAACCTAGATGTCTCTCAACAGAGGAATGGATACAGAAAATGTAGTACATGTACACAATGGAGTACTACTCAGCTATTAAAAACAATGAATTTATGAAATTCTTAGGGAAATGGATGGATCTGGAGAATGTCATCCTAAGTGAGGTAACCCAATCCCAAAAGAACACACATGGTATACATTCTCTGATAAGTGGATATTAGCCCAGAAGATTGAAATACACAAAGTACAAACCACAAACCACAAAAAAACTCAAGAAGAAGGAAGACCAAAGTGTACATACTTCATTCCTTCTTAAAAGGGGGTCAAAACACACATGGAAGGAGTTATAGAGACTAACTATAGGAGCAGAGACTAAAGTAAGGACAATTCAGAGACTGTTCCACCTAGGAATCCTTCCCATATTCAGTCATCAAATCTAGACACTATTGTTGATGCCCGCAAGTGCTGGATGACAGGAGTGTTATACAGCTGTCTCTTGAGAAGCTCTGACAGTACCTGACTAATGCAGAAGTAGAGGCTCACAGCCATCCATTGAGCTGAGTACAGGGTCCCCAATGAAGGAGCTAGTGAAAGGACCCAAGGAACTGAGGGATTTGCATCTCCTTAGGATGAACAACAATATGAACTTACTAGTACCCTCAGAGCTCCCAGGGACTAAACCACTAACCAAAGAGTACACATGGTGGGACTAATGGCTCCAGCAGCAATACCTATAGCAGAGGATGGCCAAGTCAGTCATCAATGGGAGGAGAGATCCTTAGCCCTGTGAAGGTTCTGTGCCCTAGTGTAGGGAAATGCCAGGGCCAGTAATAAGGAGGGGGTGGGGTGATGAAAAGAGGGGAGGGGGAACAGGGATTTGTTTTAGTTTTTGTTTTTTTATTTTGTTTTATTTTATTTTATTTTATTGGGGGGAACCTGGGAAAGGAGATATTATAAATAAAGAAAACATCTAATAAAAAAATCTGTCATTGAAATTTGAATTTGAACAAACTGTCAATAGGGATAAAAGGAGAGAGATGGTGGGTGTGATGGTAGTGATATTGAGTGGGTAGGGAAGTGGCTAGGATCTGGAATGAGTTGGAGGAAAGAACAGAGTTTGATCAAAATCTATTTTCTGGAAAAAAAAGCTTAAATATATGTAGAAAAGAGAGCACAATATAGATTTGCACATCTGTACTGGAAAGGTTAAGAAACACTTATGAAACAGAAAAGATTTAAGAAAACAGCAGGGTATTTTATTTCATCTCATTTTCTTGAACTGTCCAGAACAGGCCATCCCACAGAAATGATAAGTAAATTAGTGGTTTTCAAGGACCAGGGAGAGCGCATGTTAATGGGTAAAGGTTTCCTTTCGGGTGACAGAGATGTTCTGAGGTTGCTGGTAGAGACTGCAAACTTTACGGGTATTATGAAACAGTAAGATTAGATTCTTGAAATGAAATTCCAACATCACTCTGGAAATCATGCCATAGGGAAAGGGGACAATCCTGGAGCTATGATAGCTGCATAGTCTTAATTGGAGACTAGAGAACTGAAATGGCTCACTGGCCATGAAGTAGAATGAAAGAAAAGTGGGTGAGACGAGGCATTTTAGCCATTTAACTCTTGTTCCTGCCCATTAGAATCCTGGGAGATAATCTAAAACATTTATATTTATTTTTTATGATTTTTCAGCCTCAATTTTATATTTTTCTAGCTGGTAAAGTGTTATTGTGTAGTCACTCTGCATCTGAAACACTGTCAGTGCTTAGAGAACCCTAATTTCACAGATGGAACTGAAACTTTTGCAGATATTCTTAAGTACTAAGTAAACAGTTCTCCTTATACAGAGCTCATCAGGTCTCAGTGGCTTTTTCATTCCCTAAATTAAGGTCTAAGTTCAACCAATCTTAATTCTATGACCAAACAAATATCTTGTATTAGCAATCTCTCTACCAAAACCACTCAACCATTCCCAAATTCCCATTAATAAAAAGCTCCTGAGTATTAATAAAATATACATCCAGAGGATAAAATAAGTTTTAAGTCTTATTTACCAAAAAGTTGGTATACAGAATTGATAACAATATCTTAGTCCAAACCTGGATGTTTACACATTACTACATGATAAACTATTTGTTTACATATAACAGTACAAAGACCATGGTGTAATCTCGTGGAGTAATCATGAAGTAATATGGTTCACGTTAGTCCATCATAATACTAAGAAAGAAGTCAAGCATAGCGAATAAAGCTGTGTCTTTCCTTCCATTCATGATGACTATAGAGGATGAACCATAGTCATATCAGGAAGTTTTACTATGTGTGACCCTAATGTCAACTTTTCTTATTCTGTGTTCTTATGCATGCTGTTATCTTTGAGGGCAGTACACACTTATTTACTGATTTTCTAAATAATGATTTCTAAGCTTCAAATAGTGCTATGACCTTGGTAAACCATGCCTGAATTTCTTATTATGGGTTGTTGATCATCGTCAGTGTGTATGTAATAGCCTACATGTATGTATGTATATATATATATACACACACACACATATATATATATAAGCATTTAGTTGATATATATTGTGAGATAGATATTAGTTTAAAAGAATTATTATTAATCATTAATCAAATTGCTTTTTATAACAAATAGATCACACAGTCACTATAGCATGTTTCTCCTAGGATCCATGCAGAAAGAAGTTTCTGGGACACAATCCTCTACAGGTGTCAACAATCTTAGATGCTTAAGTTCCTTATATAAGACTGTATAGTGCTTTTATATCATTTACACTAACTTATATGTATTATATTTCATATGAAAGTTAAGGTCTATCAAATACAATGTAAATAATATGTGAATCAAAATACTTATTGTATTCTAATATAAATAAAACCAGTACTATATTTTCAGTACAGATAATTTCTGTCTAATATATTTGGTTGTTAGATTCTGAAGGAGAAAAGCTCATCAATATAAAAGACCACTGTATAGTGCTTTTGAACATTTCTACTAATATTTGAGTCCCTGTGCCTCACATACAATTAAGGAATGCTTGCTTCTTTCATTTTTTTTTTTTGGCCTTAGCTTCCACTAGTTCTTCAACTAAGAGGCAGAAGAGGTAAGGGATGCATTTTTGTTTAAAATGGTGGGGATTGGAAAGCTTAATGAGCAGGTAAAGGCTTGTAGCTAAGCTAGAAACCTAAATTCAATCTCTATGGCACACATGGTAGAAAGAATCAACTCTTGGAAGTTTTTTTCTGACCTCAACATATACATTTTGACATGAAATTGCACACACACACACACACACACACACACACACACACACAAACCCACTAAATAAATATGATAAAAATTGAATAAAAAATTTTTCAGAAATTAATCACTTTGGCTTGATTTCTAGTACTAGCGTAGGAACACTGAAATTAGCACTGTGTACATTGAAAAAGACACAGTGATTTTTGACTAATCAGCTTATAAGAACAGTCGCTTAAAACAAATAAGACTAACTGAGTAGCCAAGATTTGGACTTGTATCTGTTGAGGACAGTATGCAACACATGAGGGGTCATTTTGAGTTACTGTACTTAGGTGGTTAACATTGGATATTTGGAAGCAACATCTCTGACTGGTCCATTTTCATCCCATTTCTTGTCACTTGCAGCTGATGTACATGGCAGTGGCATTATTAGTCCAGTTCTTGTGGATTTGATTCTAAGACTAAACTTTCAAAATGGATTTTTTTTCTACATGCTTCTTCCTGAAAATTTCCTTTCTCTTATCGTATTACTTTCCTTTATTTGAGCTTTCATACCACATACCAGTATAGAAGAAACTGTGGCTCTCAAATTTATGCTTAAGAGTTTGATGGCATACAAAAGAACCAGCAAAGAAGTTCATTGAAGAACTCAAAATATATTTCATATTGCATTACTCATAAATGTGACTTAAGACCATGGGAAGAATTTGCTGAATGTTTTTAAAATGTCATTATGAACAACAATTCGGGATGATATAGATATGTCTAAAACATAGAAATAAACAGTTAAATACATGTCCATGTATTTGTCCTCCCACATTTTTGAAAAGGCATACATACAATGATACATGAGTCATGAAGAGGATAGAGTGAGTGCCCAAATGTTTGATTTTCAATATCAAGAGCTAGGTCTCCCTGAACAGAAATGGCTGAGTCAGAAGGAAACACAAGACAATCAGTGCACTCTGATCTGTGGGAGCACTCAGGGACCACATAAAACAGATTCAGAACCCCAGTTTGAAGTAGATCTTCCAGAAAAAGCCTGGCGAATTTTGAAAGACAAGTAACAATTTTTCTTCTAAGTATAATAGGAATTCTTGAAATAGCACTAATACAAAAGTATTTAAAAAGATACACAGACAATCTTGGGGAAAAAGTTTGCTTCCATGAAGGCCAATAAATCTGAAGCAAATGATGGGATTAGATGATCCCACTTGAAAATCATTATGGGGATGACTGACTCCAGCAAAGTTCTATTGTTATGTGGAAGATTAATGAAAAAAATCAGTGTTAGCATTATTATAGAGTAACTTCACACTAGATCCATATTATTTCTTAGCTAATGAATAGCATACTTATTACTTTCTTATGGGGAAAATTGACTTGTATTAATCAGAAGCTAAATGTTAAAATTGATAATGGTACTAGTAAACTGCCAGTATCTCCTGATGCAGCGCTCTTAAGAGAGCACAGCATCACTTCTATGGCTCTGCAGTTCTTAGTTTCTACATGTGTGAAATGTGGCTAGCATTGTTACACTCTATTTTCGTTATGGTAAGAATGAAATGTGGTAAGCACAGCACACCTCACTTTCATTTGAAGAGATACATTTAGCTATCAGATACCATTTTGCATAAATACTAAGGTTGAAACTAGCATAGAGCTGTTTGTGAAATTGCTTATTTGTTGTGTTGGTTCCACCTACTTGAGTAGTTAATTTGGTAAATTTAATGATGCTTTAAGTGAAATGATTCTAGTTAATGATTATTGATTTGAACCTCAAGAAGAGGGAAACAAAATTGATTCTGAGGCAATTACAACCTAAAATACATATATTGAATGGATGCAAATGTGGACTGATTAAAGATAATGACTAATTAAAAATGATATAAAATTAGATCCAGGTTGGGCAGAGGCATATTATTGCTGTGAGAGTAATTAAAGCAAAAATGAGAGATGACTGACCAAAGAGTAAATGCGTTTGCCTGTCAGATGCTTTCTTTCACTACTGGAGGGAAATGTCTATGATAGTATTATACTACCTCAAAGCTGGATGCTGCTGTGATTTTTTTCCTTGAGAAAGAAGTTACAATAGATTTCCAATATTCTTAATGTCTGAAATTGCAATTTCATTGCATCTATAATTCTCTCCTATTTATGCTTTTTTGTGTAATCATATATTTAATATAAAATTATTTTCTCAATTATGAGCTATTGACCTGTTTCCATCAAAGGGTTTGGCTTTCAGGTTGTGTTATTAAAGAGTTGAGAGTATATTATTAGGAACTGGACCAGAATTTTAGCAATAATTTTTCCATTTATGGACTATGTAACATGGAAAACTTGAAATAGTAGGAAAAACTACAGTCCAATCCTGATTGTTTTGGTAATGGAATTCTCTTGGAGTGATTAGAATAAAAGGAAAACTTTGATGGAGGGTGCAGGCAATGATTTCATTGGGCAAAGCAGGCGCATCATTGTGTGACTAACTCATAAAACCTTGCTGGGGGGCTTAGTTCAAGACATGGTCTTGGAGAGATACTTTAATCTAGCAATATGGCTGTTCTAATGACATGGAAAGACCTAAGTCTTTCTGATCTGGCCGGAATGCAAGCACACCCTTAGTACACACCTTTAATCCCGAACAATGAAGGTAAAGTTAGTTTGTAGAAGGAAACATCCATGTTCAAAACTGATGTCTAATTGAGTGGCTGACAAAGTGACAAATAGACTTGACAAAATAGGATATGTCCAACTCTCATGAGGAGAGGGAAGAAAAACTACGTGAGAAAGCAATGCAGAGAGAGGAAGGAGGCGGTTTTACTGGGAAAGCTGTTCAGAGACAGGTTGCAGAGAGAGACAACAAGCTAGACACAGGTGAAGACACAATCATGCAGAGAATGAGAAGAAGCCAGATTAGAATAGATTGTCAGAGTTAGTTTGAAGCCAAATAGAGCAATTCCATCAAGGGCAGAGAGGGAAACCAGATTGAACCAGTCATCTTGGAGAGGAGCCTGAGCTAGAATAGAACCAGCAAGCCAGAGAAAGAACTACAAAGTGTGAACTTATTAAGTAGTGAGTCTAGAGGCTGAAGCCATTGTAGGTTAGATTATAAGGAGACTTGAAGCTTCTGAGATTAAATCTAGGTTAGCAGGTGGAGCAGTACGCTGTCTGAGATGACAGTTACAGGAAGAAAATACAAGTTACATTTACAGGGTCTCTTTTAGTAGCCCTAGCTGTCCTGAAACTTTTTCTTTGGACCAGGCTGTCCTCAAACTCAGAGAACTACTTGCCTCTGCCTTCCAAGTGCTGGCCTAAATGCTTGTGCCCCTTTGTCAGGCCAAAGGAGCGCCCTAGGGAACTTTCCTTCCCTGCTCTTGCTCTTAAGATTTTAAGTCTACTACTTTCTAAAAACAACCAATCAAAATTTTAGTGTCAAGGTGTGGAGGTAATTATTATGCTTAATTCATAACAAAGACTTGACAGATCAAATGATGAAATCACAATTTAGGTAGTAGTACAGATCATTCCAAACCCCATTTAGCACATTTTTCTTCAGTGGACATTAGAATTTCTTTTGAAATTTAAAAGATGAGATTTCCTCTGTCTAAATGGCTCTTTTGGAAACAATGATTCAATTTCTCAATTAATTCTAGAAGAACAAAGTTTGAAACTTAGTACTTAAGTAATAAATTTGTTTTTCTATGTACCTGTGAAGTATGACTGAACTGTGGGCTTCAGTCTCATAATACTAAATACAGATAGTGGGCTTTGCTGAGCTGCATTAACATAGCTACACCATATTACTCTATTCTGGTAGATGGACCACATACTTTAACATACATAAAGTTTAAATAATATATCTCAATCTTAACCTTGGTTAGTTATTTTCAAAGTGTTTCTCTATACTTGATGAATTATCCAAATAAAGGTGTAAGCACTTCATCCATATACCATCTTCAATTCACAGACATTTATTATATAAACAGTGAAAATTAAACAACATGCATTTATTACATTGAATAAATTGTCAAGAAAAACCCCACATATTGCCAGAATGTAGATGCAAAAGCCCATTCCTGGGCTATGTCAAATCTGGGGTGGTCACAAATGAAATGGTTAGAGAGAAAGGGAAATACCTATAGACTTCAGGCTATTTTATTTTATTTTTTTCTCTGTTTTCCATGTTTATTTTGTTTTGTAGATTTTTTTCTTTTTTTTTCTTTTATTAGATATTTTCTTTATTTACATGTAAATTTTCCCTTTCCCAGGTTCCTCTCCAAAAAACAAACAAACGAAAACAACAAGAACAAACTCCTTTTGCCTCCTCCCTCCCCATGCCTGCCGCCCCACCTCTCCCACTTATTGCAGGCTATTTTATTCAGTTCCGAGGGGCTTTTAGGCAGTCTAATTTCCTACTTTACTTTTCTTAGATGTAACTTAATAATTTGGATGCTGTACTGTCTGGTTTTGTGTGTCAACTTGACATAAGCTGGAGTTATGACAGAGAAAGGATCCTCCCTTGAGGAAATCTCTCCATGAGATCAATTTTCTCAATTAGTAATCAAGGGTGGGAGGCCCCATTGTGGATGGTGCCATACCTGGAATGTTAGTTTTGAGTTCTATAAGAGGGCAGGCTGAGCAATCCAGGGGAAGCAAGCCAGTAAGTAACATCCTTCCATGGCCTCTGCATCAGCTCCTGCTTCCTGACCTACTTGAGTTCCTGTCCTAACTTCCTTTGGTGATTAACAGCAATGTGGAAGTAAGCTGAATAAAGCCTTTCCTGCCCAACTTGCTTGTTGGTTGTGATGTTTTGTGCAGGAAAAGAAACCCTGACTAAGATAGATGTGTGTCACACTAAAATAATTTCATTCCATAATTAATCACTCTTACATCTATCTACAGGGAACTGGGTAGTTTGTAACTAAATAGACTTCTCTAAATCTCTATTTGGGACAAAATACACAAGAAAATGTCATCTTAGTGTAGTGAAAAAACTTTGAGCAGACAGATGTTATAGTGGTAGCCTCAGAGGAAGTAGAACAGAGCTGTGAAGGGAGAGCAGCTAAGGAGGGCAAATGTAGCCAGGATCTTAACACTTATTACACTTACCTACTCAATGAATTTTTTTTATATTAGATATTTTCTTTATTTACATGTAAATTTCTCCTTTCCCAGGTTCCCCTCCAAAAAACAAACAAACAAACCAAAACAACAAGAACAAACTCCTTCTGCCTCCCCCCTCCCCATACCTGCCACCCCACCCTCTCCCACTTATTGGCCCTGGCATTCCCCCACACTGGGGCACAAAACCCTCACAAGGCCAAGGTCCTCTCCTCCTATTGATGATCGAATTTGTGATCCTCTACTATACACATGCTGCCAGAACATTCAGTCCCACCATGTATAGTCCTTGATTGGTGGTTGGGTCCCTGGGAGCTCTGAGGGTACTACTTAGTAATTGTTGTTCATCCTAAGGGGCTGCAAACCCTTCAGCTCCATAGACCCTTTCTCTAACTCCTTCATTGGGGACTGTGTACTCAGTTCAATGAATGGCTGTGAGCCTCTACATCTGTATTACTCAGGTATTGTCAGAGCCTCTCAGGAGATAGCTATATGCTTGTCCTTCCTTCAGTCTCTGCTCCATAGTTAATCTCTGCCACTCCTTCTGTGAGTATTTGATTCCCCTTTTTAAGAAGGAATGAAATGTCCACCTTTTGGTCTTCCTTCTTCTTAGGTTTCTTGTGGTTTGTGTGTCATTCTTCCTGTATTCCAAACTTCTGGGCTACTGTTGGAAGCCTGTATCTCATTTAGTGAGTGAAATTTCTCTGGGTGCAGTGACTAATTCTATAGGTACTCAGATTCTGCCTTTGATTTAAGTGATGGAAGGCTTCACTCACTAGTAAAGCCCTTGAGGGATCTGTTAATATTGTTTATTCTGTTGATCCTTCTACTCACTTAAAATTTCATCCTGTATATCCCAAAACACCATAATGAGATACAGGATTCCAACAGTAGCTTCTGTTTTATAAACACCAATACCAGTTGTCATCTACAGCATGTATTAGCCCTTTGTATTCAGATTACAAATGCATTCATAGTTTAAAGTTACTCATGATGAATTTTACAATATTAAACTCCCGTAGAACAAATTAAAAGTTTTAAAATACTAGATTTGAGTGGAAATTTAATGAGTACATTTTTAAGCTTAAAAAGAGCATAATGCTATATGAAATTTAGATTTTTATTAGGAATTGCCTTCTTCCCATTGATCTTAAACATATATTGTTATATGTGTGTTCATATGTGAGTATCTGCTTGCTATGAAAACATTATTTACACAAATATGTATATGCATATATTTATCCCATGTACATATAAAGATAAATGTTGTATATAAATGCATATAAGTTTGCAAACAGGAAAGTAGCAAGATATAGGACCTTCTATTTAAATATCTTATCTTTAACAACCCTATACTATCTAACTCCTTCATATAAAGAAAATTTCATCACTTAATTTCTTAATTTTTTTCTTCATCTGAGATCATCTTATCAAGGTTTGGAGATCATTCCTTCTGGCAAAATTATGGACACCATTATGATGTTCATTAGTCAGTTCTCCTTGAATCAGCCTTTCTCATTTCTTCAAACTTATCCCATATAATGTACTTTTGAAACATACTTAGTAATTTTCCTCTGAGGCATGTAAGAGGTTGTTCTGGATTGTTTTAAAGGGAAAACCAGTGGATCCATAATGCCACAAGGTGGACTGCTCAATATAAAGAAGAGCAGGAAGAATCAAAATAAGCACTAGCTTTTAAAAGTTGCCTTCCAGTCACTCAGTAATACAGTTCACAGAGCAATGATGGAATTTGTCAATTAGTCCTTTAAGAACCTACAGAAGTAACTTTAAAATGTCTTGATGATTCAGTCTTAACTATAACAAGTCAAAGTCTTTATAAATCTTTATTTTTTGAGAATTTCATACTCATATATATATGATTTGATCAGATCCAACTCCATTCCCTCCCCTCCACCTCCTTCCATACCTCCCTCCACTTTTCCCTCTAAATTTCATAAATTCTTTGTTTTAACTCTCTGAGTTAAAACTTAATGCTACTAGTATGTGCATGAGTGTGTGAACAAACACTGGGATTTGCTTTTAATTGGAAAAATAGGAAGCTACATCTACTTTGTTGTAACTATGTTCAAGCATAATTTATTTTAAGCTAAAGTAAAATATAGTATTAAGTCTGTAAAATTCTTCTCATAAGCGGAAGCAGAGATAATACAGCGATTTTAAGCCCTGTTGGGAGATAGATCTGTCATTGTCTACCTTACAGGAAGCTGGCTGCATGACAGTTCATGGAGGGCAACTCCTTGACTTTTCTGTAAAACAATATTTCAAATTTAAATGGAGTCAGAGAAACTTCCTTCTTGGTTATTATGATTATTATAGTGTACTGGCTAGTTTTGTGTGTCAACTTGACACAGGCTGCAGTTATCACAGAGAAGGGAGTTTCAGTTGGGGAAGTGCCTCCATGAGATCCAGCTGTGGGGAATTTTCTCAATTAGTGACCAAGGGGGTAGGACCCCTTGTGGGTGATGCCATCTCTGGGTTGGAAGTCTTGAGTTCTATAAGAGAGCGGGCTGAGCAAGCCAGGAGAAGCAAGCCAGTAAGGAACATCCTTCCATGGCCTCTGCATCAGCTCCTGCTTCCTGACCTGCTTGAGTTCCAGTCCTGACTTCCTTGTGATAAACAGCAATGTGGAAGTAAGCCAAATAAACCCTTTCGTCCCCAACTTGCTTCGTGGTCATGATGTTTGTGCAGGAATAGAAACCCTGACTAAGACATACAG
>JADRCD010166016.1:0-12993 GCA_019843815.1 Montemys delectorum | reverse complement strand
GCTATATTTACTACTACAGGTTTAAAACTGTATACAAAGTATGTTCATGTCATGGCTTGGCAGAAAAGATATCTTCGGTGGCTGTTTAGAAAACTTTGCACAGTGTGTCATGAATACATTTACGTGGTTAGTCTACAAAGGCAAATGAGAATTTAAGCAGTTCAAAATTTGAAAATAGGAAAGATGTGTTACCTATGAGTAAATCGTCCATTTATCAAAACCAGGCTGCATATGGTGCAGTAAAGATAGAGAATGATCTTCTACTAGTATGGTGTGGCAATGAATCTCCTTGTACTTTTAACCACAGTGGTGTACATTTTAGTTTTGAGATATTTGTTATTTTCTTTTGGTGCCCAATTTTGGATTCCATTATCTAGACTCAGTGTATGGATTACTCCAGAACAAAATACAAATATAATAACAAGGTTTTAATTTCAAAAATAATCTTAAGGCATATTTATTATTCTCAAATGTTTGTGGCATATTCTTTTCTAATATACACTTTTTTGACTATGTGAAAAATTCTTCTGCATTTAGCTTTGGAAATCACTAATAGGCAGATATGACAATAATGTAGCATTTGGACATCATAATTAATTAGATTTTTCCCCTAAAGTAACTTATAGGGTTATTATTGTTTACCTTCTGTGATTTTAAGGTCTGGTTTATCTGTCCTCTAAGAAAGTTTGTTAAGATTACAGAGTAAAATTAAACTCATATGACTATCTGCATCAATAGTTATTTCCTTGTAAAATTATCCACTGATGAAAGTAGCTACTTAATTAAATTAGGTCCAAAAATCTACAAGTAATTAAGGGGAATGCTGGGCCTATGAACATGGATATTTACAGAAAGTCTTTATAGTAAGGTGTCAGTCACTTAGATGTGCACAGTCCCCAAGTCAACTAACTGAGGGAATGAAATTCTCTTAATCTAGCACCTCTATCATGTAACTGATGAAGTGTAATTAAAACAATATTCAATAAACCATAATGAGAGAAATTAAGTGTGGTTTAGTGGACATTTCTAAATTTTGTATTGACCAAAAGACTTGCAAATTTTGTCTTATTCAGAACATGAATTTTTGTATTGACCAAAAGACTTGAAAATAAGCAGTACAGAAAAATGCAATTGTATGTGTACAAAAGCTACATTATTAGACTCACATTAATGAACATTTGAGCTTAGAATCAAATATACATAATGATTTTCCGGAGTATATGTATAATAGCCAAAATACAGTACTCAGATCATTAATTTGTATATGTCATTTTATGAAACCAGCTCTCCCATAGAGTAATATAAAGCAATACAATTTCTAGCCAAAACTTATTTTAATATACATGTAGCCATAGGAATAAATTTATATGTTAGCATATTGTTATCTATATGAACATATATATCTATTCATCACTTATGAGGTAGATCTCATTTGAGCTATTCATAATGCTTCATATATGAATATTTAATGTTTACCACTGTGTAATTTTGAAAACATATTTTAGAAATAAATACTCTAAGTATAGAGTACTAAATGAGTTTCTTAAAAATCACAAACTAAAATAAATTTTGTTTTATTCAGAACATGATTCTTTTTAAAACTTAGGTATTCTTCTTAGGTACTTTATTAAAGTAATGGCATATTATTTTGTTTTATAATTATTCTACTAATACCAAAGAGACCTGTAATTTGTCACCTAATCCACCTAATCACAGATTGGAGAACCCACAAAGCATTAAGATCGTAAGAAGTGCATAAGTTAGACAAGTCATTCCACAAAGGGCCTTGTTCCTGTGGAGGTTTGATGCATAGGGAGATGCTGGAGCAGTAGGGTGGGAGAAGATGGGTGGGTGAGGAGCACCCTCATAGAGGCAAAGGGGAGGGGTGAGAGGGCAGATGTGGGATGAGGGGATTGTCGAGGGGTAACCAGGAAATGCAATATTATTTGAGATGTAAAGGAATGAAATGATTTTTTTAAAAAAAGGAAAAATAGACAGTTATCAATTAAAGGACCAGTACTAAAAATCGATGGCTTTTAAACATGTGTGATTTCTGTATCTTTCAAGGCTATTTTAGTCAAAATTGATCAAAGACTTTATATTTTCACTGCATGTTTTTACAATATATTTTCTTTAGTTTGATACATTTCAAAGTTGACTTCATTCACTAGAATCCAAAGAGTGTAGAGCAACAGACCTCATCTTTTGATAAGCTGAAAGCATCTACATCCACAGGGCAAAGAGAAAAAGAACTCAAAGCACCATGGTTTTCCTATGCCAAGGAATGACTTAATCTTTCAAGGGAAGCTATAAATCTGTCAAAATAAATGTGGAGGTCCAATACCACTGCTCCTTAATTCTAAGTGCTTTTGGTAGTAATGACTTTCTCAAAAATTAAATTAAGCACTGTCTTTCAACTGAGAGGTTCCAAGAATAAACCAATGAAGTCATAGTTCATGACTTACTTTGTTTCATTGTACTAGCTGATATAAGGCAAAGTTTAGGAAGTAAGCCAATGAAAATGAACAATAGGTTAAGATCAAGTCATTTAATTCACCCATGCTATTCAGAGCATATTTTCTAACATTTTTCTCATCCTGTATTTTTTTTTTCTTTAAAGTAAATGATGGCTTGTGCCAGACTGATAAGAGATGGGAGAAGGAGGACAAGTGTTCCAATTACCTAGAGATTTTAACATCAGGATGCTCCTTTGTTAGGGCACCTGTACCTCTGGTTGTCAGGTGGGACTGATGCCCACTTCCCACCTATAGCCTGAATTCTCTACAGGTCTTGAGATTATAAAGTTGGTATAATTAAAACCATTTCAAATGACTTATATCTCAGTTTGATTTCAGAAGACATTTTCTTTTGGATTCCCTCTTGATATGTAATAGGATTTTCAAAGCCATATACCTCCTTATTTTTGTACTTAGGATGAATGAATAATAATGACTGGCTTTTGTTTGCTTTAATTGCCTGATTTGGAAAGAATTTAAACTCAAGTTATCTCAATCTTTAAACAATAACTTCATTGTCTTGCAAAAATAACATTGTCTTGAAAAAATAACATTGAGGTTTTACTTATGAAGAAGTACAATGAATAAATATCAAACTAACACATCCTATATATTTTCTTAAATAGAACTGTACACTGTGTTGTAGTTATGCCTAAAAATAAAACAAGGAGAGTCAAATGAATCCTATGCTTGAATTGGAGGCTCACAATATTATAATGATAATTACAAATTTACAGCATTTTCTCCCTAAGCTTATTAATGATGTTATCACTAAAAGTTGAATTATGCTTTAACTTACATAAATTCCAATCATGTATGATTGTTTCTATTCAGGATAGAATATTTTCCTTGATTCATAGTATTTCAGTGTTTAAATGTAGGTTTATTTTTATCTCAATTTACAGATTATCTTTAAAGTTTATTGATACAGTTTAGAAGTACAATAACCCCATGAATTTAGGTGTTTGCTAACATTGTATATATTACTGAAGTCATTTTTCTACCCAGACAGTTACTATCACTATTTACAGTGAATTCAGTCTTTGCACAGATAGATATCTGGTGTCTGTGCAGATCTCTTCATCTGTTTTATACAACCATACTTTCCTTTCTTCAACTACATGGCACAATGATTTGGCTATTTTGGAAGCTTTTCATCTCTAGATTTTGCTTGAATTTGTTATTTCTCTAAAACACCAAATACTAATTCCCTTCTTTTCATGTTACTCTTTAAAGAAACCATTCATCTTCATTAGAACATTTGAAGCAGTGTTCTATCAATCTTTTCAAAATGATTCAGGTATCTTTGTCATCATTTTATTATATTTCTATCTTTGAATGCATATGAACCAACACAATCATTTTTTTCTTTTATTGGGTATTTTCTTTATTTACATTTCAAATGTTATCCTCTTTCCAGGTCTCCCCTCCAGAACCCCTTATCCCATCCCCCCATTCCTGCCTCTATGAGGGTAATCCCCCACCCACCCACTCCTGCCTTTCCACCCTGGCATTACCTTACACTGGGGCATTGAAACCCCTCAAGCCCAAGGACTACTTCTCCCAGTTATGTTCAACATGGACATCCTCTCCCTCATATGTGGCCCTAGGTCCCTTAATGTGTACTCTTTGGTTGGTGGTTCAGTTCTGAAGAGCTCCAAGGGATCTAGCTGGTTGACACTGTTGCTTCCCCAATGGAACTGTAAACCCCCTCAGCTCCTTCAGTCCTCTTTCCAACTCCTCCATCAGGGACCCAATGCTCGGTCCAATGGTTGGCTGCAAGCATCTGCTTCTGTATTTGTCAGGATCTAGCAAAGCCTCTCAGGAGACAGCCATATCAGGCTCTCATCAGCAGGCACTTCCTGGAATCCACAATAGTGTCTGGGTTTGGCCACTGTATATGGTCCTCCATGAACTCCAATGCTCTCTCTTCATGTTCTTTGTAAGGTTGCTTCATGACATGCCTTACTTATCAAATTTCCTTACTAGTACTCAAACAGATGTTACACATTTCTCTTTTAGGCTCTTTAATTGCATCTTTTTTAACAAGTATGTAAGATGGTAAATATTTTAAAAAGTAGTTTTAAAAAGCCTTGTCCTTTAGAATATTTTGAGAACTGGAATATATGTTAATAAACATTCTATTTAAAATGATAAGCCCTAACTTTAGACAAGTATTTCAGTTACTTCTTATTTCACATCCATGATTAAAGACGTATCAGTGAAATTTAAATCTATAACTTACTATTTTACAAAAAATTGAATTGGTCACTTAATATATAGCACCAAAGCACAGAGTAAAAACCAATTCATATACATAAGCCAGTTATTTTTTTTTAACAATATAGCATAGTTATTTGGAAATTTCACATTATGCTCCCCAGTCATACATATTTCTCAGTACTGATAGGTTCACCCACTCTCTCCTGTGATCTTATCCCCAAGTGAAGAAGAAGAAGAAGAAGAAGAAGAAGAAGAAGAAGAAGAAGAAGAGGAGGAGGAGGAGGAGGAGGAGGAGGAGGAGGAGGAGGAGGAGGAGGAGGAGGAGGAGGAGAAGGAGATCCAATTTATTCATATATTCACTGAAGTGTGGTAAACTTACCAGTGGCTAGCCCCTTAAAGAAAACTGAATCCTAAATCTACCCCTGCCCCTGCAAGAAGCCATCAAGAGCTTCACTTCAGCATCCATATCACATCTAGGCTGTTACATATTTTTGGAGTGTGGGGATTAGAGGGTAGGGGTTGTCACAGAAGCCTTCTATGTCTATTTTTCTTAACTGTGAATATGTGGTCATTGATATCACTTCAAAAGTACCTTCCTTGATCTTTACGGTCAGTTGATGCACTGGTCATGGATGTCCAGGTGGTTTCTGGTGACAGCACTGATCACTTATATCCACATGGTCTCTGACATCAACACATGCAGCAGACGTCATCATGCACTCCAGTGGCATTATAGACCACAGACATCAACATGTTTCTCTACTGTAGCATGGGACAAGAACGCCATTGTAATCTTTGGCAGCAGCATGGGGCAAGAACATTAACATGCGCTCAGGAGGCAACCCAGACTTCAAACATCCACATGGCCTTTGGTGGCAACCTGGGCCAAGGACACTGACATGGCTTCAGGCTGTAGCACCGACCATAGACATTCACCTAGTTTTTGGAGGTAATATTAGTCATGGACATCAACATGATCCCCAGCCACAGCAGGACTATGAACTCCAACGTGGCCTCAGATGGCAGTACAGGCCACTCAATTCAACAAATCCCCTCAGAGTAGCATGGCCTAGGGACAACAACATGGCCTTAGCAGTAGCAAAGACCACAGCATCATGGCTTTCAGTGGTAGATAATCTGCAACTATTTGTAATTACCCAGACTTCTGGAAAATGTAGCATATACTTAACAGTATATTTGGTTAATAGGTCTTCATTTCTCATGCTCAGAAAACCATCATTATGTAACTTAGGAACAGTATGAAAATACAGTTCCTCAGGCTCTATAATAAACCTACTGAATGATGGATACCATAAGTTAAATCTGCCCCACTTCTAATAATCAATGAACATTTTAAAACAGTTATAGATGTCATTGTGATATAGCAACACAGCTTTACCTTGTGCAATGATAAAGCAGGTGTTCTTTCCATATGTATCTTTTCATACATTTATCAATTGCTTATAATGATAGCATTAAGACTATTGATTTCTAGCTATTTTGAAATGGTTGACAGCATTTTGATTTTAGAGTGATAAGAGACCACCATCCCTATAGCAGGGGAGTATGACAGTAAAACCACTGGAAAACTCGAGTGCAAACTGAGCGTGCACATCTGGAAATTTAAGCAGCAGGCAGAGAGAGCAAAATGAGGAAGGCATGAGTTTTTGAAGCCATGAAGCTCAACTCCAATGATATACTTCTTTCCACCATGTCACATCTCTGTAAACAGAGGAGCCAAGCATCAAATGTCTGAGACTATGGAGGACGCTTCTTTCAAATTACCACATCTTCCAGTTGTTTCTATTCAGTACCTCCTCTAGGAGATCTTTATTCTCTCCTTTTAGATCAATATTTTCAGATACTGGATATTGATAATCTCTTTTTAAAATAGATTCTACAGGTGATTTTCAATGAGAACTAAAATTCAATCCACAGTTTTCTTATTGACTGGTACATTTAAACTCATCCCAGTTATTATCTCTCAGATGAGTTGTTTCCATGAAGGAAGCCAAGCATTGCCTAGGCAATGACTATAATTATAATTTTAACTAAATTCTTTACCTGTGTATGTTTATCATACGGCTTGAGTGAGAGAGCAACTTGAAGGTTAGTTTAATCAAGGTAGACAACTACCTGAGGTCATTGATTCACTCTCTGCATTATTTAGATTGTATATAAATTGGCTTTAATTGTGCTTTTGTACAAATTGCATATCTGTTGAGAATAAGAAGGTTAAGTAATTTAGAGAATTCAGGAATGTGTTTGATGTTTTAGAACAAAACACAAATTCAAATCACTGTATGACTAAGAAAGTACCTGAAAGCCAATATATCCAATGATAACTGTTAATATTGTATTATGGATGAATAATCCTTATGAATGGGTAATACTTGCATGGTTATTGTGTTTCAAATGATATACAAAGCCATTTTTTCTTGAAAAAATCAAAATTTCTTTTCAAGGATCATATCATGGAAATTGAAGCTGGAGATGATGGTAACAGTAAAATTGTTAAAATTTTATGATGCATTGTAATGTATGTACATGAAAATGTAGACATCTTATAAGTTATATAATACATACATATATATGTATGTATAGGTATTTTATTTGTGGGTATTTATGTTTACATGGATATGTATGTATCTGTGTATGTGGATATGTATGATGGCATGCATATAGAGGCCAAAGATCAATACTGGATACATTTCTCAGTAACTCTTCACCTTATTTTGAGACATGATTTCACTATCAATCTAAAACTTTAAAAATTGACCATAGTGTGCTAATCTTGTATATGATTACCAAACTCATTTCTTCATGCTTGCAGAGCAAACATTTCACTAAGCGCCATCTTCTCATTGCTGCATGAATGCTAGCCATTTTTCTTTGAATATTTACTAAACATAAATTTTACAAATTAGGAGTTAGAGAAGAGTTCAGTAATCATTGGTGCTTGTTCTTGTACTGAATTTGAGTTTGTTTCTCAGCACCCATACCTGGCAGCTCACAGCTGCCTGTAACTGTGGGCAATGAAAAACCACACTATTTTTTGGCTTTAGGGGCACCATACATGTGTGCTTAGATCAAGAATATACCTCAATTCCTGCCTTCCATTTTTAACTGCCTTCCATTCTATGACCAATATTCTCTCTCATATCTAACTATCTATCTATGTATCTATGTATCTATGTATCTATGTATCTATGTATCTATCTATCTATCTATCTATCTATCTATCTATCTATCTATATCACTGAGTAAATCTAGTGCTCTTGGTTTATGCATGGCTGTGGGGCCATATACACAACTAGCAATCATGCAGAAAAATAAGAGACTGTGGAATATTTCTACGTAAATGGAAAATATATGTGCCACATTTGTCCCCTAAGACTCAGGGTGATATGAGAGAAATATTTAAAAGCCAGAAGTAAAGAAATATATTAACTTGACCTGGTTTGGTCATTGGGCTCATGAATTCACAGTCGCTGTACATATGGGAGATCTGAATAAGATCAGACAAGCAAAATACCCAACACATTTGGGGAGCTCATGACATCTGACTTCCAAGGTGTTTGAAATTGATGGCTGATAGAGGAGGAAGCTAATCAAGCTTTAGGAAAATAATTCTTTAAAAAATAAAATATGGCCTTCCAGCCCACCATCTGTACCCCTGAGCTGAGGCTGATCCACAAACCGCTGTGCACTGGTTCCCCCAGGAAAAGACCTGTTCTCTGAGGAGTGCTTTCACTTCTAGCTCAGAGGTAAGATAGCCACTTTCTCTCCAATAACTGTATAGCTGGTCTGGCCAGGAGCATTTGTAACACAGGAACAGTGGTACCGCTGGGACAGATTCCTTCCAGTCACAATCTGCAACCAGAGCTTGGGGAGTTCTAGAGCCCTCTGTACACAAGTTCTGCCTGGAGAGAGCTTATCTCCAAGGAGTGCTGATGCAGGCTTACAGACCCACAGGAGGAACAATCTCCAGCCAGAGACAGCAGAGATAACACCAGAGATAACCGGATGGCTAAAGGTAAATGCTAGAATGCTATCAACAGAAACCAAGACTACTTGGCATCATCAGAATCCAGTTCTCCTGCGACAGCAAGTCCTGGATACCACAACAAACCAGAGAAGCAAGAGGTGGGTTTAAAATCACATTTCATGAAGCTGACAGAGGATTTTAAGAAGGACATAAATAATTCCCTTAAAGAAATACAGGAGTGGCCAGGCAGTGGTGGCACATGCCTTTAATCCGAGCACTTGAGCACTTGGGAGACAGAGGCAGGTAGAAGCCTTAAAGAGGAAACACAAAAATCCCTTAAAGAATTACCGGAGAACATGAGTAAAAAAGTAGAAGCCCTTAAAGAGGAAACACAAAAAATTACAGGAAAACACAACCAAATAGATGAAGGAATTGAACAAAACCATCCAGGATCTGAAAATGGAAGGAGAAACAATAGAGAAATCACAAAGAGAAACAACTCTGGAGATAGAAAACCTAAGAAAGACATCAGGAATCATACATGCAAGTACCACCAACAGAATACAAGAAATAGAAGAGAGAATCTCAGGCACAGAAGATACCATAGAAAACATTAACACAACAACAAAGGAAAATGGAAAATTCAAAAACAGATCCTAACTCAAAACATCCAGGAAATCCAGTACACAATGAGAAGACCAAACCTAATGATAAAAAGTATAGAAGAAAGTGAAGATTTACAACTTAAAGGGCCAGTAAAGAGATGTCCATAAACATACATGAAGCCTACAGAACACCAAATAGATTGGATCAGAAAAGAAATATCTCCTGTCATATAATAAGCAAAACAACAAAAGCACAAAACAGAGAAAGAATATTGAAAACAGTAAGGTAAAAAGGTCAAGTAACATATAAAGGCAGACCTATTCGAATTACACCAGGCTTCTCTCCAAAGACTATGAAAGCCAGAGGATCCTGGTCAGATGCCATACATACCCTAAGAGAACACAAATGCCAGCCCAGGGTACTATACCCAGAAAAACTTTCAGTTACCATAGATGGAGACACCAAGATATACCATGACAAAAACAAATTTACACATTATCTCTCCACAAATTCAGACTTTCAACAGATAATAAACGGAAACTCCAACATAAGGAGGGAAACTACATCCTAGAAAAAGCAAGAAAATAATCTTTTGACAAACCAAAAAGAAGATAGCCACAAAAAACATAATCCTACCTCTAACAACAAAAATAACAGGAAGCAATAATCTTTCTTCCATAATATCTCTTAATATCAATGGATTCAATTCCATTAAAAAGACATAGACTAACAGACTGGATATGTAAACAGCTCCCAACATTTGGCTGCATACAGGAAACTCATCTCAGTGACAAAAACTCTATAAGGCTGGAAAACCAGTTCTGCAAGTCAATGGTCCCAAGAAACAAGCTGGAGTAGCCATTCTAATATTGAATAAAATCGACTTTCAACCTAAAGTTATCAAAAAAGATAAGGAAGGACACTTCACTTTCATCAAAGGAAAAATTTACCAAGAAGAATTTTCTATTCTGACCACCTATTCTCCTAATGCAAGGGCAACCCAATTCATAAAAGAAACATAACTAAAGCTCAAAACACACATTGTACCACACACCATAATAGTGATAGACTTCAACATCCCACTCTCAGCAATGGACAAATCATGGAAACAGAAACTAAACAAAGACACAGTGAAACTAACAGAAGTTATGAACCAAATGGATTTAATAGATTCCTACAGAACATTTTATCCTAAAAGAAAAGAATATACCTACTTAGAACCCCTTGTACCTTCTACAAAACTGACCATATAATCAATCACAAAACAGGCCTCAACAGATACAAAAAGATTGAAATAATCCCATGCATCCTATCATATCATCATAGACTAAGGCTGGTCTTCAATAACAACATACACAATAGAGAGTCCACATATATGTGGAAGCTGAACAACACTCTACTCAATGAAAACTAGGTCAAGTAAGAAATAAAGAAAGAAATTAAAGACTTTCTAGAATTTAATGGAAAAGAAGGTACAACATATCCAAACTTATGGGACACAATGAAAGCAGTGGTAAGAGTAAAACTCATAGCTCTGAGTGCCTCCAAAAAAGAAACTGGAGAGAGCATACGGTAGCAGCTTGACAGCACATCTGAAAGTTCTAGAACAAAAAGAAGTAAATTCACCCAAGAGGAGTAGAGGGAAGGAAATAATCAAACTCAGGGCTGAAATCAATCAAGTGGAAACAAAAAGAACTAACCAAACCAGGAGCTGGTATTTTGAGAAAATCAAATAAATAGATAAACCCTTAGCCAGACTGACTAGAGGGCACAGAGCACAGATACAGTATCTTTTTTTTTTTCTACTGAACTTAGTTCCTTTCTAATAGTGTTAGCTTTTTTTTTATTAGGTATTTTCTTTATTTACATGTAAATTTCTCCTTTACCAGTTTCCCCTCCAAAAAACAAACAAACAAACAAACAAACAAAAAAACCAACAAGAACAAACCACTGTTGCCTCCCCCCTCCACATGATTGCCAACCTACCCACTCCCACTTATTGGCCCTGGCATTCCCCTAAACTGGGGCACTGAACCTTCACAGGGCTGAGGTCCTCTCCTCCTATTGATGATCGAATTTGCAGTCTTCTAGTATTGGCAAGCTGCCAGAACAATCAGTCCCACCATGTATAGTTCTTGGTTGGCGGTTGAGTCCCTGGGAGCTCTGAGGGTACTAGTTAGTTCATATTGTTGTTCATCCTAAGGGGCTGAAAAACCTTCAGTTCCATAAGTCCTTTCTCTAACTTCTTCATTGGTGACCATGTACTCAGTTCAATGGATGGCTGTGAGCCTCTACATCTGTATTAGTCAGATATTGTCAGAGCCTCTCAGGAGATAGCTATATTTAGACTGGCTTGTCTGCTCCATAGTTAATCTCTGCAACTCCTTCTGTGGGTATTTGGTTCCCCCTTTTAAGAAGGAATGAAATGCCCACATTTTGTTCTTCCTTCTCCTTGAGTTTCTTGTGGTTTGTGGGTTGTTCTTGCTGTATTCCAAACATCTGGGCTAATAATACTTATCAGAGAGTGCATACCATGTGTGTTCTTTTGTGATTGGGTTACCTCACTCAGGATGATATTCTCCAGATCCATCCATTTCCATAAGAATTTCATAAATTCATTGTTTTTTATAGCTGAGTAGTACTCCATTGTGTAGATGTACCACAAATTCTGTATCCATTCCACTATTGAGGGACATCTGAGTTGTTTCCAGTTTCTGGCTATTATACATACGGCTGCTATGAACATGGTGGAGCATGTGTCCTTATTACATGTTGGAGCATCTTTTGGGTATATGCTCAGGAGTGGTATAGCTGGGTCCTCTGGTAGACTATGTCCAATTCCCAGAGGAACTGCCACACTGATTTCCAGGGTGGTTGTACCAGTTTGCTATCCCACCAGCAGTGAAGTAGTATTCCTCTTTCTCCACAACCTCTCCAGCATCTGCTGTCACCTGAGTCTTTTATCCTAGCCAATCTGACAGATGTGAGGTGGAATCTAAGAGTTGTTTTGATTTGCATTTCCCTGATGACTAAGGATGTTGAACATTTCTTTAGGTGCATCTCAGCCATTCGGTATTCATCAGTAGAGAATTCTTTGTTTGGCTCTGTACCCCATTTTTTAATAGAGTTATTTGGTTCTCTAGAGTCTAACTTCCTGAGTTCTTTGTATACATTGGATATAAGCCCTCTATCAGATACAGGATTGGTAAAGATCTTTTCACAATTTGTTGTTTGCTGTTTTGTCCTCTTGACAGTGTCTTTTGCCTTACAGAAGCTTTGCAACTTTATGAGGTCCCATTTGTCAATTCTTAGAGCAGAAGCTATTGACGTTCTCTTCAGGAAAATTTCCCCTGTGCCTATTTGTTCGAGGTTCTTCCCTACTTTCTTTTCTATTAGTTTCAATGTGTCTGGTTTGATGTGGAGCTCCCTGATCCACTTGGACTTGACCTTTGTTCAAGGATAAAGGAATGGATTGATTTTCATTTTTCTTTTTTTTTTTTTTTTACGTATTTCTATTTAAATTTATTTGTATTTTATATAAAATTAGACAACTGAATTTTTTTTTAGATATTTTCTTTATTTACATGTAAATTTTCCCTTTCCCAGGTTCCCCTCCAAAAAACAAACAAACAAACAAAAACAACAAGAACAAACTCCTTT
>JADRCD010166013.1:0-20813 GCA_019843815.1 Montemys delectorum | reverse complement strand
AAAAATATAGTAAAAAGTAAATGGTAGGGTACTGTATCTCAGTATATAAGTGTGGATCTCGTTAAGGATTTAACTTAATGTCTGGAACATTTTGCTTTTTTTCTGCAGGTTTTGGAAGGAAGGATGTTGTAGAACACTTGCTGCAGATGGGTGCTAATGTCCATGCCCGTGATGATGGGGGTCTCATCCCACTTCATAATGCCTGCTCTTTTGGCCATGCTGAGGTTGTGAGTCTGTTACTGTGCCAAGGAGCAGATCCAAATGCCAGAGATAACTGGAACTATACACCTCTGCATGAAGCTGCCATTAAAGGGAAAATTGACGTCTGTATTGGTGAGTATTAGTGCTGTATTGCTGCAGTCAGTTTTAACTTAAGGTTATTCTTGTGTTTTTACTGTGATGTGACTAGTGTTGCCTCAGCATATGTAAAGGTGTATGGCTTCTAGAGGAATTCTGTTCCCTCACAGGGAAGTAGTGAGCTGAATCCAAAGGTGGCTAAGAGTAATATTCCAATTGGCTCCCTCAGTGAAGCAACTCAGTGTCAGCTGTGGAGAAGTAAATTCTGACTGTTCTCTTCACATGCAGTTAACTTAAGTCTCTTATTAAACAGCTGCATTTAACCTTGCATCAGTGAGAGCCATACAAGTATGTACAAGTATAAAGTCTTACTGAATTGGATAACATGGTTATTGTAGGTTGATTCAGAGAAAATCATCAAATATTTTGACAAATGTCTTTAATTTGCTAAAATTGAACACTGGTCAGTTTGTAACTACTCGAAAGCTTTAGGTATGTGTTTCAAATCAGTAGTTCAAAGCAAAACTGTGTGTATTTGGTTTCACTTTGTTCAACTTGACATAAGCCTTCATGGGGTTGGTCTATAGGCAAGTCTGTGGGGACATTTTCTTGATTAATGAAGTGTGAGAGGGCCCAGTCCCCCATGGGCAGTGCCTTCCCTGGGTAGGTGGTCCTGGGATATATGAGAAAATAGGCTTAGCAAGCAGTGGAGAGCAAGTCCTAAGTAGCAGTCCTCCATGGTCTCTGCTTTAGTTCCTACCTTGAATTCCTGCCCCGGATTTCCCTTCATGATGGACTATAAAATGAAATAAACCCCTTTTCCCCAGGTTGCTTTTGATGTTTATGACAACAATAGAAAACAAACTAGAACTGAGAGAAAACAATTACAGAGAGAATTCAACTTTCCAATCATTGTAAGATTTTGTCTTATTGCATTAACATTTCTACTTTGAAAGCTAATTAAACCTCTTAAAAGACAAATGTTTTAGTCTCCTGTGAGTCTCTATTTCTTGATCCTTTAGATGGTTGAAATGTGTTTAGCCCATGGCAGACTTTGTGTTCTTTCTGCATGACAGGTCGGTGGCTCTGTCTTTGTGGGTATCAACATTTTATTGCAACGTTTTCTTTATGCTAAAGTATATAGGCCATTTTAAAAATGTTCTGGTTAAAATTTCCCTTGATGGTGATTACAGCTAGCTATTCCCTCATAGCCTTTGTTCTGGTCTCCTGAAGCTGTAGTTTTCTGTCAAGTTCTCTGCCATTATCCTTAGTCACTTTAGCATTTTTGGTGTGAGGCTTTGACTATCCTTTTAGTGCCTTGCCACCTGTTATATTCAGATGAATGCCTCTTTTTCTCTTGAGCCTTGCACCAGTACAGTTATGACTTTTCAACCCATTTGTACAACTACCTGATAAACCTGAACTTAACCAATTCTCTGATCTCCAAGTTCTGACTTGCCTTTTCATCTGTCATAGCTGCTGTTGAACCCCATAATTGTTTTTGTCTATGTGACCTTTTAGCTTCTCTTTGTTGCTGCACGTGACACTGGGTGCACTGGGTTTGCCTTAGTCACTGGTCACAGAATTTCATGCTCTTTTCAGTTCCTAAAGACATTGGTTCTATTTATACCTGTCTGGATTTTTCATTTGTCAGTACTTTGATTTTTTTTTTCAAGTTAGAATCCTTTCTCCATCTTAATCTCTGTACCAAAAATCAGATAATGAAATGTTTTCTTTAATGTTGGCTATGTTGAAAATAATATAAATAGAGGGCTTATAACCTTTAAAGAGTGGGCTCCTGTAACCACCACTTTTTGTAGTCCTCAGCAGGCTCTACACATAGTGCCCACCCTAAGTTTTAAATTCTTGTGAATTGTAAAAATTGAAAGGAGGGGAAGGGTACCTTTGAAACTCTTATCAAAACATAGCCAAAGTATAGCTAATGTTAAAGCATCTACTGCAGTCAAGATGGACTGGAGCATGGCGTGGTGGTACCTCCTTAATCTTAGCACTTGGCTTGGGAGGGGGAGGCAGTTTGAAGCTAGTCCGGTCTACATAGTGACACTTTGCCTCAAAAAAAACCTCTTCTCTATATTTAACTTTTTAACTTTTGGGAGCCTCTTAGTATGCCTTTGAAAGAGCTCTGATAGCATATATTGTACTTCATGCACTCAAGCATAGTTAAATTTTAAAATATTCTTGTGATGTATAGCTGGACAAAATAAGAAACCTGTCCTTTTTCATTTTTTCATCTGAGTCTGGTAGTTTTGAGTCTGGTCTATAAAGTTAATTTAAAAATGCATTCACCTAGCTGATAGAATGCTACTCTGATTTAAAACATATTATGTCTCTGATTGTGAGTAGCTAAGACAATTGATAATCATAAGGGTAGAGCCAAATCACATATGACTACTACTTAGGAAAGCATTGGGGCAGATGCTAGAGTACAGGTTCTCATTTTATATCCTTGACTCTCCAGTTTTCCACTGAAAGCAGGGACTACAATCACCATGTTTTAATGATGTGCAGAAAGGAATAGTCTACAAAATTCTCCCTGTTGTTGACCACATTACCAATACATGATACTTGGAAGGGTAAGAGCTATAGTACACATTCAATAATAATAATACCTGTTATTAATTACCAGTTCTAGCGTTAAAAATCTAAACTTTAGAGGTTCCTTCCGTTCCCACAATACCCAGAGGAAGCTCCACTTCCTGGTGCTCTAACATGCCCAGGATCAGAGGTGAGAAGGACACAGCTGTCCTAGCACCAGGAATAACTGGGATCAGCTGGAGCAAGCACACAGGAACTCTGCTAGCCTAGTGGCTCAGATTTCTTCCAGTCTGTCTGAGCTGGTGCCCTGAACAGACCTTGGGTGCGCAAGCTCTGCAGCCAGTCCCACAACACCCAGAGGAAGCTCCACTCCCAGGCGCTCTAACATGCCCAGCATCAGAGGTGAGGAGGACCCAACATCTGTCCCAACACCGAGAGTAACAGGGACCAGCAGGACCCAGGCACACAGGAACTCTGCCAGCCCAGTGGCTCAGGTTGCTTCTGGTCTGTCTGGGCCAGCCAGTGCCCTGAGCAGACCTTGGGTGCAAACTCTGCAGTCATTTCCAAAACACCCAGAGAAAGATGCACTCCCAGGTGCTCTAACAAGCTCAGAATCACAGGATCCCAGAATCACAGGATCACAGAGACAGCTTGACTCTGAGGAGTTCTGACACAATCCAGGATCATAGGAAGGACAGGCTCCAGTCAGATTTAGCAAGAGCAGGCAGCAGTACAGATAACCAGATGATACGGGGCAAGCATAAGAATATAAGCAACACAAACCAAGGTTACTTGGCATCATCAGAACCTAGTACTCCCACCATTGCAAGTCCTGGACCCACCATCACACCAGAAAAGCAAGATTCAGATCTAAAATCACTTCTCATGATGATGATACAGGACTTTAAGAAAGACATAAATAGCACCCTCAAAGAAATACAGGAGAACACAGGTAAACAGCTCGAAGCCCTTCAAGAGGAAACACAAAAATCCCTTAAAGAACTACAGGAAAACACAAACAGGTGAAGGAAATGAGTAAAACCATCCAGAATCTAAAAATGGAAATAGAAACAATAAAGAAATCAGAAATAGAGACAACCCTAGAGATAGAAAAACTAGGAGTTGTAGATGCAAGTATCACCAACAGAATACAAGAGATAGAAGAGAGAATCTCAGGGGCAGATGACACTATAGAAAACATTGACACAACAGTCAAAGAAAATTTGTAAAGGAAAAGGCTCCTAACCCAGAACATCCAGGAAATCCAGGACACAATGAGAAGACCAAACCTAAGGAAAATAGGTATAGAAGAGAGTGAAGACTCCCAAGGTAATGGGCCAGTAAATATCTTCAACAAAATTATAGAAGAAAACTTCCCTAACCTAAAGAAAGAGATGCCCATGAACATACAAGAAGCCTACAGAACTCCACATAGACTGGACCAGAAAAGAAATTCCTCCCATCATATAATAATAAAAACACCAAATGCACTAAACAAAGAAAGAATTTTAAAAGCAGTAAGGGAAAAAGGTCAAGTAACATATAAAGGCAGGCCTATCAGAATTACACCAGACTTCTCACTAGAGACTATGAAAGCTAGAAGACCCTGGGCAAATGTCATACAAACCCTGCAGGAACACAAACGCCAGCCCAGGCTACTATACCCAGCAAAACTCTCAATTACCATAGATGGAGAAAACAAGATATTCCATGACAAAACAAAATTTACACAATATCTTTCGACAAATCCAGCCCTATAAAGAATGATAGATGGAAAACATCAACATAAGGAGCAAAACTACACCCTAGAAGAAGCAAGAAAGTAATCTTTCAATAAATCCACACAAACCTAATTCCACCTCTTACAACAAAAACAACAGGAAGTATCAATTACTTTATCTTAATATCTTAATATGAAAATTAATATTACCAACATATCCTAATCGGTTGAAATCCAAAAACATGAGGAATTAGAAATTTTTTGACTGTCATCCAATGGTCTCTCTAATTTGGTAATTGGAGAAATAGGTCCACTGTTATACCATCCATATACACTTTCAGCTTGTTTGTAACAGTGTCTTGCTGTGTACAACATAATGGTCTTGAGGCCTTGCTTCTCCTATCTCAGCCTCTCTATTAGTAGTATTGTTTATTTCATGTTTTTACATTATACTATGGTTTTCAGAACAGGTTACATATTTTAAAAGTATTTATATACCCAAAACTAATGTAGACAATTAAATTGGGGGGGATTTTGTAAGAGAACAACAAAGAGTGAGACTGAATGCTTTGCTTGACGTTTGTAAGTCTTGTATCAAGTTACCACAATAAGAGCCAAGATTTTAAGCTCTACTAAATATAAAACAAACAAACAAAACCACTTTATAAATTTATGTTCATTTAAGAAAATATTAATAGTAATGTATTATTTTGAAATATAAAGTTAATACATTTGGAGGTATTTAAAAGTTATATTGAAAAACATTTGTATTTTCAGTATTGTCAGAGACAAGCATCTACATAAGACTGTTAAATTGATTGTTGTTTTATATCAAACAACTTTTATAATACTCATTTTTATTGTTATAATATTTTATAAATTTTAAAGAATATGACAAAAAAAGATATTTTAGGTATTGAAGGGAGTCTCTGGGAGGAGTTGGGGTACAAAAGGAAAACAAGAATGTGATGCAATTCTATTTACTTAAAATATATTTTTAAATGTTAACAAATTCAGATAAATTCAAATCATGTAGCTTTTCTATTATAATGTAATAAAACTTTAAAAAAAAATCTAAACTTTAGCTTCTATATGGTTCCTCTGCCCTTTTGATAGTTAAAGAAATCATGTGAACAGTCTTTAGTCTGTTTCTTTCATCGTTGCTTTTTAGCTATTGTAAAAGGAGAAAATAGAGATTTTTTTGTAAAGTACAACTTTAAATGCTTGTAAAAATAAATGAACTATTTGTAATAGTAATGGGGTTTGCTAGAACGTTTATGACATTCTTTTATGGTATATAACAACCTAGGTGTACTTTAGAAATCAGCTTATTTCCTCTTTTTAAAGCTTGTTCATTTCTTCCTGTCCTCAAAATATAATCTACAGAAAATTAAAATAAGTACTTATTGAACACGTGCCACGTTAATGCGGAAGCTGGTGGGGGTCAGCTCTCCTTTGTTCCAGTCCTGGCTAGGAGTGACTTTTCTGTCAGCCAGGTGCTCTGTTCTCCAATGGTGAATTCTGACCGTAGAGCTGTGTACATATTAAAGAATCACTTGTGGCAATTGATTTTTTTCTTCAGTGCTAGTAGTGGCCTGGCTAGGATGTTCCTACTAATGAACAGCTAATTTCCTTGAACTGTGTAGGGGTTTGGTTTTTGAGGTTTATTTTATACTTTCCTGTAATTTCAACTTGAGGTAAACTTTGGTCTGTATTACTTCCTTTATATATTTTATATGTATGCTGTCTATCCCTGTTCTCTGAGAGTCTTAGGATCCCTCTTTAAAGAGTTGAGTGATCTCGGGAGGATTAGCTTGCTGGTTCTATAGCAGTTTGTGAGTGTGTGTGTGAGTGTGTGTGTGTGTGTGTGTGTGTGTGTGTTTGAGTGTGTATATATGTGTTTGCACACATATGCACATCATGTGTTGTATGTGTGAAGATCAGATGAGAGCTTGGTAGAGTTTGTTCTCTGCATTTACATGGGTTCTCATGATCAAACCCAGCTTACCAAGTGCCTTTACCTACTGTGCCATCTTACCATCCTGAAATCAAAGAGTTCTAAGAATGTAGGGGCGCATGGTTTTCTAACACATACAGGATTCTTCTGTCTTGATACTTCAACATCTAGACCAGAAGTTTTGTAAGCAAAATGAAAAATAATACCCTGTTTTAACCATAGCAGAAGATCTAGAGAATAATTTGTGTGTGTCTGTCCATCTATGTGTCCAGGATAGCTTTAAAAAGAAATCCGATAAACACAAGCCTGCATACATATACTTCCTGTTCTAGGAAAATTAAATTTAGGAGACATTAGGGCCAAAGACCCTAATCTGTTTCAAAATAAAACATTCAAAAGCGGGAAAGATGGCTTGCTGTGCAAACATTAGGGCCTGAATTGAGATCCTCAGCACCCATGTGGAGCTGGGTGGTAGCCACTCTAATGCTACTGCTAGGGCAGAAGTAAGTATAAGTGTGCGTGAAGAACATGCTAGTAGTTTGAGTGATCTGTGAAAAATATCCCCAAATGCAGACCAGAATATGAGCATGTTAAGATGTGGAAATCCTGAAGAATAAGGTAAATCTAGGAGTGTCAGTATTATTTTTAAAAACTTAAACGTTATAGGAGTTCCAGATGGAAAGAATAGAGGAATTGATAAAGAAGCCAGTAATAAATAAATGATAATAAGAAAATGCATCTTAATGTTGAAAAAGCTTATTGAATCCGGCCAGATCGAGACCCCCTGAGGATAAGTTGCCTACACAGAGAGAAAAATAGGCGAAGAGTTTTTTTGTTTGTTTACAACATGAATCCCTGAAGACAGTGGAATACTTTATGAAGACTTTTGACAGAAATGGATTAACCTGTAATTCTCTTGATAATTCTCTTAGCTATTGGTGAATAAGAAAGGCTACCCAGTGTGTGTGATGGAATGCTCTATTTGTTAGATAGTGCCTCAAAAAATGTACCTTTGGCTGTCCTGAAACTCATGTAGACCAGATTAGCCTCAAACTTTGATCCCAAATACTGGGATTAAAGACATGTGCTTACAACTCCCTGCTGGGATAGGATTTTTTGGAACAAAGCTTGCTTGTTTTCTTTGTTCATTCAACAGTTCTTGGGTTTTTTGTTGTGTGTAGAGTCCCAAATTCAAGCTGCCACAGTTCAGCTTGTTTTCCAGGCTCAATAGCATTTTGTCATAGTGGTTAAAGTCATGAGACCTTGGTTTTTTGTGAGTTACCTGCCTTAGGATAGAATTAGAGGTAAGAACATCGTACAATTTCGAAGGTGGAATGAAACAACTCAGGTAAAGCCCTTAGTATAATGTGCATGGATTAGTAGTGTAATATCTGAGTAGGACATGTTCCATAGGTTACAGCTCTCTCTACTTACTTGAAAATAACATAGTCTGATGTAATTTTCCTGTTGCATTATGTGATTCATTTCAGATATGTTTATATTTACTCAAGATTTATGCTGTCTAGGAAGAGATTAGGCAAATTATATAAAGATAATAAGTGAACTAGTAAAAACAATTAACTGTAATTCTCGTTTTTTTCTACCCCAAATCAAATCTTCAGTTAATTCTTTAACATGTAATAAAATTTTTGGTGTTTTTTTTCCCATTAAAGTTTCAGCATTTGTTTTCTCTCTTTTTCCCTCTTTTTGCTGTATAGAAAATAACTGACAGACCTTAGCTTTGATCATTCCACCAGATAAACCCAGATTTATTCGGCCAAATACACTTTATCAACTGCAGTAGGATCCTTTATTCAGAAGAAAAGTTAAAACCATTACAATTTACAGTCTAGTTTATATATAATTTGGTTTTTTACACATGTGAGTACATATATATTCATGAAATTAGTCAGCATAAACTTAACTATCAGACTTGTTAAATTGTCAGTTGATAATATATGGAGTTGTCAGCGATTGAGTAGATTTCACTCCCAGGGTAAGTGAAGACTATTTGGTCTGCTGGATAGACGGTGAAATAGAAAGGTACTGTGATTGTAGGCGCATCCCACACACTTGATTTTAACCTTAGGATTTTAAATAACTAAAAAATATACTAATGTAGTGGTACTATACCCTATAGGAATATCAGTGAAAAATGTAATTTGAAATTCAGGACTCCTGGTAAGGTAATGCACCTTCCTAGATTTATGTGTGAACTGTGCTCATTTAAGGACTACTTTGCATTGAAAACATGTTTTATCTTGAGAATGCATTTAAAAGACTTACACAGAGTATATATAGCTGTATGGCTTTGCTTAATACAATGCTACGTCCATCTACATTCCTATAAACTTTGTGAAAAAGCAAGCAAACAGATTTCCATCCTGTCACTGTTGGTGAATAGCATACTTTGGAAACTATTTAAATATTTAACTGAGCATTGGTATTTGAGTCTGATGTGAGGAAACGGTTCCAGCTTCATTCCTTATCATATGACTGTTCATCCTTCCAGCTATTCCTTGATCATCCTTTTGATTTATGTAAGCACAGTAGTAGATAAACCTTCTTATGTGTTTCTAGTTCTTTAAGTCACCTTTCTTTTTTCTGGGGATAGTTAGCCAAATATTTGTCTGTTTATATTATGTGTGTGCATGGTAGGTAGTTCTTTCTTACGTATATTCAGTTGAATGGGTGTGGCAGTGGGTAACCACTGGATTAGTTCCCTTTTGAAGCTGTTGTAAACAGAGTTGATGGGAGCATTGGTATACATGTTCTGGTGTGGATGTACTGGGTGTTTTATTTGGTTTTTTGGTTTCAGACAGATCCTTTGGAGGATTCCTAGCACCTTCAACAGATGCTCAGCAGAAGGATAAGTGTGTGTTGGCTGCAGAGGCTGACATTTACTGGTTGAAAATGCTTTCATGTATTGATCATTTGCGTGTGTTTTTTGGTGGAGCATCTTTTCAGATCTTTGGACTGTTTTGTGTGTTTGTTTCTTTCTTTTTCTTGTAGGGATATGAGATTTCTTGTGTTGTGGCTTTGGTGGCCATTTGTGTTGTGTATTGTGGACCTGCTTCTCAGTCTGCTCTGCTATTCGTTTTCTTACTAGTGTCTGTACACAAATAAAGGTTCTTAATTTCTAGTATAAGGAAGAACATCTATTTGTTGTTTACTAGCATGAAAAATAAGTCATTTCCTGTTTGGTAAATGTTTTGTAGGTTACAGGTGGTTTCTAATGAAATAAGATTATGGTTTCACTTGTATAGCAGAGATGCAGAAAAGCAGTGTTGGTGTGAGGGTCTCTTTCGTAGCTTGTGTAGGATAGACTTAAAATAAGTCAGCTTTTGCATATAAAATTTATCTGTTGTATGACTTATTTTCCAGATTTAATAGATTGGTGGATTTTGTTTAATTAGAAAACTAAAATACACATCATTATTTCTGAGATTACTGCTCCTGCCATTTGAAAATAAACTTAGTGTTTAGAGAAATAGGCTACTCTACCATATTGTTACTGAAATCTTTCACTTAATCAAGGTTCATTTCTTAGTGCTTTTTTGATTTGTGTTTCCTTTAATATCTCAGAATTCTAAGCATTGAAATATTGTCTGCTGTTGTAGGATCAAGAGCCAGATGTTTTTAAAGCTACTTCTTCTGTTGTTGACTGTGGTAGAATTCTTAGTTTTCCATACTCCCACAGCGAGGAGAGGCAAGAATGTATGTAGATTATGCTACTAAAGATTCATTTTTATAGTCCTGGTGCGTTCTTAGCCTCCAGTTCTTATTGGCATCTCAAGCAAGAATCAGTCTTCTTCCTGCTGTATGTGCAGGACCAAGGCCTGCTTAAACTAGAACTAGTACAGTTTTATGTAAGAATTTTTCTGATGGCTGGCTATGTGTAATGTGTTCATGGTATTCTGCTTGTACCTTGTTTGATCCTTGCTTCAGGGATTGCTAGTTCTCTATGGCAGGTAGGAAACAACAATCCGCTTCACTTCCGTAACCTCATTGCTCATTACTACAGTGTAATTCCGTCCTCTATTTGGGAAGGACATAGGGTGGGATCAAGCATTTGACCAGAAGATAGCTTCATCAGGTTGGGTCACCTCTCCATTTATCTATGTTATAGATAAAGAAATGGAATGATGTCTATTTCTTGATGAGTTCATATTTTGAGTTTAAAGTAACTTGAATTTGCATTTTACCAGACACATGTTTATATTCAAGTACAAACACATTCTACTGTCAAATAATTATGTGCCATTTTTTCAAATAATCATCAGGATAAGTAGTTAAGTGTTGATTCTGATGATGTCTTGACTTTGATTGTGGCTGCTTTTCTATAAAGAAGGGGCAGTCATTCAACCAACTGTGATTGTTCATGGCTGTAAATCCAGCACCTGGGATGGAGACAGGATCAGGAACTCAAGGCTAGCCTTGGATGTGTAATAGAATTGAAGCTAGTCTGGGCTGTTAGAGGTTCTGTCGAACAAAATAAAACAAAAGAAACTAAACAACAAAGGAGGGCATCTAGGAGTGGGGCTTTGCCTACTTTGTGGTTCTTCTTTCTTCTACCTTCTCCATCCCTTTTCTTCCACCCTGTCAACCCCCTAACACTAAATGGGTGAGCAAAAGGATAGGGGGATGGGGTAACATTATCTTTAGATTACTTCTTGCTGAGTAAGAACTTGCTTAGGGCAAGTTTGATCTTTGCTGTCAGGATATCTAATTTCTTCTTGTTGTTGTTTCTTCTTTCTTTGCACATGACTACTAGCATTTATATATCCTCTGAAAGTGCCCAGATTCCAAACATCGCACAATCGCAGAAACTATTTGCAGCTGGTAAAATCACGCCCCTGCTAGGGCGTGAGGCAAATCATAGTCAGCTACCATGAACAATCTGAAGCAGCCGCCTATCCCACACCTGGGATTAAAACAAAAACATATTCCTATAATATTTCTGTTTTTCAAAGAAACCAAAATTCTCACTACAGTGACCAAACCTTTTTTGTTGTTATCTCTGAAGTAAATCCTTGAGTTGGCACTCTCAGATGGGAAGTTGACATTGGGCAGTTGGAACAAAAGGAGACACCTTGGCATTCCCTTTCATTACTCTTTTGTATCATCCTCCCATCTTGCTTTAGACTCCTTCCCCACAGTGAAAACTACCTTCTGTTTTCATGTTATATATAAAATACATTTTAATCTGGATTCTGTATCTGAGAATTTGTCTTTCTGAGTCTGGTTTATTTTTCTTATCATAGTGATGTCCAGTTCCATCCATTTCCCTGCAGATAACATAATTTCATTCTTTATGGTTGACTAAAACTCCATCATGTGATTGTGCCATAGTTAACTGTTCAGTTGCTGATTGGCATCTAGGCTAACTATTGGGAACCATGCAGTAAATGTGACTAGGCAAGTTTCTGTGTAACTCTGCCCTGCAGTAATTTTCTTCTCTAGGTTTCTTGTAACTGTTTACACACACATCTGTCATGTAGAAAGATAAATTAGCTTTCCTTGTATAAATGATTATTGTGTAAATTGTTAGAAAACTTCCATTGTTACCTTTTCTGTGGTGAAGTTCAAACCCTGAGTTGCTGACTTGTATCATAAAAAATACTCGTTTTATTTTGGATTTCTGAGTTTGAGGCCAGCCTGGTCTACAAAGTGAGTTCCAGGACAGCCAGGGCTACACAGACAGAAACCCAGTCTTGAAAAAGAAAAACAAAACAAAACAAACAAACAAAAATTTATTTTGAGATAGGACAATTTCTATCAATTTCTGAAGTGATCCTAAACACTTGCCATTTACTACTACATAGTTATGCTAAGCAACATTCTCAGCATTGATGATCATAAAATCAGAATATCGAGAATCTCCAAAAGATGTAGTAGACTGTGTGTGCGTGTGCATGTCTTATTGACACAGGGAGTCTCCTAGCCCAGGCTGGCAGTGAACTTTACTAACCAGGGAGATGACCTTGAATTATTGATTTCTACCTGTCCCTCTCCAGTACTGGGTTATTGTGCACCACCAGGCAAAAATGGAAGCCATTAGAGAATAGTCAGCAATCACTTGAATTTCATTAGTATGCAAGCTTGCTTCTTCTTCAATAAATGGTAAGACTGTATGCACAATAATTATTTTATAGTCAGTGTCTTTGTAATTGTCTGTAAATGTTGGGCTTATGTATCAACTTTATATGCTTGTATAGCTGTGATCTTGTTAACAGCTCTCAGGTGGCATAGGGCAGCAAGTAGGACTCTAGAAGCACTGCCCTACAGAGCATCTCTTTCATTAAGGTCTGGGTAGGCTTTAATCATGTTAGCTAATGGCCTGGAAAGCTACAGCTTCTTAATGAGAGCCACAGCAGCTCCAACTGTTGGACTACTACACTAGGACTCCTGATTTTAGTCTGTCACATTGTCTGTTCATGTTCATCTACAGTGAGTTGCAAAAAACATTCATTTCCTTTTGCTTCTGTACTCCTTGGAAAAATGAGTTGAAAATTTAACAAAGCTTTGAGAATTATTTAGAATTTATTTTTTAGTTATGTGTCTCTGTGGATATCTGTATTAGAGTACAGATACCCATGGAGGCCAGAAGAGAGCATCCGATCCCCTGGAGTTAGAGATAGGCAGCTGTGAACTGCCTAATGTAGTAGGTCCTGGGGCCTGGACTCAGGCTTTCCAGTAGAGCACTGACTTCACCACAGAGCCATTTCCAGTCCAACTTTGGGAATTTGATTCCATTCATTTTGTTTCATTATTCTCTTCTTTTTTCCTTCAGAACAACTCTCATCTTGGGCCTTTTTTAGTGTAACATTTTTGGACAACACCTTAATTGGCAGAATTTCATACAATATCCTTAAAAAAGAAAACAGTAAGGAATTACTATTCCTTACATTATTTTCTCTTGTGCCAGAATAATTGACTCTGAGCATCATGCTTACTGGTGTTCGAATGCTTGAAGAAGATAAGGGTATTTATTTATTGACTTGATGAATTTGGTACTGTTGTAGAAGGGTTTCTAGATAATGGTGATGATTATGTTGTCTTTCTCTTTCACATATATATGTATATGTATATGTATATGTATATGTATATGTATATGTATATGTATATGTATACGTATATGTATGTTGCGGGAAATATCTAGAGGTAGTCCCTGCACCAGATAATCACACTCACTTGGCCTCTCAGCCCACCAACTTGCCAGCCCTGCTAGGCCACATGGCTCCTACCAGGTCATCTCTTGGACACTCCTCTCCCCCTCCCCCCCCAGTTCCTCACGCTTTCATGAAACGCCCCATGCACCACTGGTTAGCCATCTCAACACCTAATTACCTGGTAGAATCAAGACTCTTAATGCTTAATTAGCCAGTCAGATTTATGTATCAATAATAACACAATTTACAAGATGCCAATACAAAAATTTCAGAGACAAATGACAATGATAATAAAGCTTTAACACAATTATTCTAAACTTTTGATAACACCGTGTCAGCCTCTATTCTGGTTCTCCCTCTCTTCCTCAGACCAATCACAAGCCTCCCACTGCCCTAATGTGATTGGACAGGGAAAATACTGCAAAACACACACACACACACACACACACACACACACATTTGTTCATTGTTACTAGAATTCATAGGAAAGCACTAGTTTGAATTCATATTAGTACCATAAGAAATAAAATGCTTAAATTAAGAGGGAAAAGAGGACTAAAACATGTTTTTACAGTGATGTTAGTCTTCACCTAATACTGAAATTTATCTGTTAAAAGAATTACACATTTTTGTTACTTTAGAATAGGCTGGCCATGATAGTTCACAGTAGTGTGTCAGTGAGCTGTGTGGCTTAAGACGGTGTAGTATAAAAATGGCCTTTGAGACAAGGGGCTTAGGCGCTTAGGCACTGTTGCGTTGCATGGTGTCATGTGATCTGAAACTCCTAGACATTAGAGCTGTTTCCTCATTTTGGCTGGGATTTCAGGCAAAGATTTTAACTCTCTAAACTAGAAAGCCAAGTATAATGCTTGTTCCATAGACTTAAAAAAAAAAAAAAATAGGGGCTCTCTGAGGCACTTGACTTAATATAAGTCAGCCAGCCTTTTTCAAGTTGGACAGGTGCTAGACTTTACCTCTAAACAGGGTTCAGACTTAAGAATGTAAGCCTCCAGGAGAGTTGTTTAACGGTTTGTTTCCAGGTTTAATACTATCAATAAGATTTTCTATACTATCCCACTGTCTGTAAAAACCTCTATTTATTTTGTATCAAGGCTGAAATTTTCTTAATTTGTCTTGCTACCCTGTGGAGTCTGATTAGAGAGTGAGGGAGGGTACACACTTCTTGTGCATATTTGGCTCTCAGTTTTAACTGGTCTTTTGAAAGAATGTTCATGAGTATGGGACTGGGAACATCAGTAGGAAGGAACCGTGATGTTTTTCAGAACTATGACTTTAAGTATTTAATTGTTGATGGAATTATAATGAGGAGGACTTGGGATATAATAGGAGCAGGAGAGGTGATTAGGGCAGATGTGAAAACTGGCCTTAGGAAGTGCTGCTTGTGCAGGAAAAAGAGCTCGGGTTGCAGTTCTAGGGCAGTCCTAGCTTATAGTTTTATAGACAGATAAGGAAGGTAGGGAAGAGATTTAGGGTACTAACTTTAATATTAACTGTGACACCTAATTTATAGCTTAACCTGAATGACACATAGTGACACACCTTTTTAATCATACAGTTTCATGCTAATGTCTGGCCATAACATTGAAAGAGATGCACTTAATTCATTAAGTCACACATAGGAGAATGTGTTTATGTAGAGAGGGTTTTTCCCAGTTGAACCCAACTCTTGAGCATTGAGGTACAAGGGAAATGCTATATACAGATATTTGTGTAATAAAACAAAGAAAGGGAAATGCTATATACAGATATTTGTGTAATAAAACAAAGACTATTTCATTAGGGTGAAATAGTTTATTGCATGTATGGTAGATAATAGCAGAATCTTGAAGTTTTGTTCATTTTTACATTAAAGACTTTTTTAAAGGCATAATTAAAGCCCTGGATTTTTGCATAATAGTTGCTTCATAACTAGTTCACAATTGAAGGCTTTTATTCTGGAATCTAAGTTAGACGTATTTACATTTCATTTGTTTAGTATTTTATCTATAATGTTAGTCACCTGATAGGAAGAACTCTTTAATTTTTATGTTTTGTAGTGTTGTTTTTGCAAGCTTGGATGAAGGTAATTTTTGTCTGAGGACACATTCACTACTTTATTTGTAATAAACATTAAAATATTTGTCATAAACACAAAAATAATGGACTGGTGTTTAAAGTACAAGTCCTCATTTTATGAACCCGCTGACATCACTTTTGAACTTATAGAGATATGTTCTCACAGTGAGTACAGTTGAGATGCCTGCCTAGGTAGATCTTCCCATCAGCACTGTTTGTATTGCCTTCTGCTTTTCTGGAACAACCCTTTTTAGAAACACACTGAACCAAAATGGATTAAATTCTCTTTAGTGAGAATTTGGAATTAAGAGTTTGGTGATGCCAATGAATATATTTATTGTTTATGGGAAAGGAGAGGAGATAGCAAGATAGTGCAATTTTAGGCAATGTGCTGGCTAATTTTCTGCTAGAGTCATTTTCGAGAAAAGAACCCAAATAATAAAAAAAATGCCTCCCTACAAGTAAGCCTGTAGAAGATTTTCTTAATTATGGGAGGGCCCAGCCCATTTGTGGGTGGGGTTACTTCTGGGCAGGTGGTCCTGGCTCTTTCTATCAGAGCCTGAAAGGAAGTCTGTAAGCCACAGGAGCAAGCCAGTAAGCAACAGACCTCCAAGATTTGTCAGTGCTTGACTGTTACCTGGAAGTGTAAGCTGAAATAAAGCCTTCCACCCCAGCTTGCTCTGATCGTGGCATTACATCACAGCAACAGTAGCTCTAACTAGGACAGGCACACTTCCGCTTTTCTTATTGATGCAGTCTCTGTTCTTTAAGAAGTCTTATTAAAATGCCTTGTATTCCTTGTAATAAAATAGCTTTGATAAAGTTGGCACTCAAAGACAAAGTAATAGATTGTTAATAATTATTTTACTTTACTCTTTTACTATTTACTTGTGTTTTTATGTTGTAAACCTAAGAATATTCCAGTAGCTGGCATATACAACTGTTTGGAGATGTGTTCCCCTTTGTGTCTGAGTGTCACAAGAGTATGGGTCCTGAAGAATAGAAGAGAGCCAGGGTGAGTTCTTTCTTGTAGCACAGCTTTAGTTGTCACAGTCAGGAATTGCCACTGATTCCTAGTGGGACTAGGCCAGGGTTATTGTTAAGCATCTTAGAAGGTGCAGGATGCCGCCCTGCCAGACAGACCTGTTCAGTTGAAAGTAAGAGCTGACTACTTCAGCAAAGATCTAGGAAGCTCAAGACAGCAAGGTGAAAGGTAAATCAAGTTGTCAGCCCCTCTTGTCCCTTGTCTACTCACCGAAAAGGATGACACTGAAAGAAAGGGCCAGATGACCGAATCAGGAGTTAAGGGAGCCTGAAGAACCAGATGAGAGAGGAAGGCAGAAGGCTCCTGTCTCCCTTGAAGTGCACGAGATGACAGCTTCCATTCTCCTGTTCTCAAGGGATCAGAAAAAATGTGGTTGACACTCAGCTTAACTGCAGTTCTGAATTTATCTGTGAGCCTAAGAGGATACATGCAAAGTAAGCAGCATAATGGGGCCATTACCTTAGAGGCAGACATGTCTGCTCCAGGCTAGGGGGAGCCACGAAGAGTGGAGGAGTGAAGTCTCTGTTCTGAGTAGCACTTGCCAATAGATATATAATGCTGCACACATGAAGGTAAAGAATTTCCAGTAGCCATGTTTAAAAGATAGGTTATATCAATTTACTTATACTTTTCATTAAACACAGCATATACAAAGTACTACTTTATTTAATGTTTATAAAACATTATTGGTACTTCTTAACTTTTTTTTTTCAGCTAAAGTTCTGAAATATGTTTATATTCAAAGTATATCTCAGTTAAACAAAATTTCCATGAGTTTGTGTGTACACACATACATACATCATACATACATATATACATACATACACACACAAACTTTTTATTTAAGATAACACTATTACTGTGTAATTTTGGCTGGCTTGATTATCATTGTGTAGCCTAGGCTAACCTCAAACTCAATAATAATCCTCCAGTCTCAGCCTCCCAGGTGCTGGGATGATTGGGCCTGTATCACCACACCTAGCTTTTCGAGTAATGCTTAATATATATTTGGAGTTTATAAAATTTGCTGCTCATGAAGTAATTTCACATGCCTAAGGTATGTGGAACAATTGAAATGCTTGTTAGTAATTATATCAACTAACAGGTCTTTACATTTAAATTGACAAAAATTAGTATAACAGTTTGGATCATCAGTCTCCTTAACACATTTCACAAAGTCTGGTTACCTTTGCTAGAGGCAACCTTACGGCATAGCATAGCTCAAGAGTTTTAGAAGAACATTATTCTAGGAGTAAAAAGACCAAGCTAAAACACAGCCATTACTTTAAAACTCTTCTCTGGAAACCCAGCCTAGTTCCCTATTCATTATATTAGAATATTTGTCCTTTCATTTCCATTTTGGAAGAACTTTATAAGTGGGTCGCATTAGGCTCTGCATTGTGCAGCGATGGTCTCGAGCTCCTCCAAAGGATGTTAATTAAGATGAAAGCAGCTTACTTTACTCAGTGAATGTCGATAATTTCAGTGCAGAAGACACTGTTGAGCATCAAAGAAATGGTTATCTCATGTTCTCCAGAGAAGCTTGGGTATTAATGAGCATGAGTATGTTGAGGGAACAGAGCTGATCACTCTTTTTGGTCCTCGAAATACACAGTGTTTATCTCCTGTGACTAAGGAAATTAAATGAAGGCCCCTGGCTGAGTGGCTACAGGTCCTTGCTGCCAAGTCTGACAACCCAAATTTGATCTCCAAAACCCACAAGATAGAAAGAAAGAGTTGCCCTTGGACCTCCACAAGTACATACCACAGCATGTTCGTTCACATTCACAAAAATATACAAGACACAAAAATATATAAAGACATGTTAAAAATTAATAAAAGTGAATGCTTTATTTAGAAGTTGGAACAGTGATAAAAAAGAGTAGATCTATCTATTTTAAGGTAGGCTCACAAAAATTACTGAAATGTAATTTAATTATGCTAGTTTGTCAAATTTGCATGGTTTCTAGTGTTGTCAGCTATGCATGTGTAGGCATTGCTCGGAGGTCTGTGACAGTTTTTGTTCTTCAACACAAGTGGAGACTTTGTGAACATTCCCTCTCTTAGGGATCTCGTAGTGCTGACACGCTAGCTGTAAGTGTGGTTTGTGTCTGGCTTGGCTAGTTAGAAGGCAGTTCACAGTGTGCTAGAACTTGATTACATCCATGTCCCTTATGTTCATTTCTTTCCCTGTTGTGTTCATGAAAATACTCCTTTAAGCTGTTTTTCATCTCAGTAATTTTACCATCAACTGTTTCTAATCTAGTTAAATGCTCGGAAGGTTTACGTTAATTAAATATACATAAAAGCAGCATTCAGTCTTAATGAAGTAAAATGAGTATTTTAAGGACTTTTTTTTATTGACACACCTGTTCACCTCTGGAACCACCACTATGATCAAGATGAACATTTGCACCACTCTAGGAAGTTTTGGTACCCCTTTCCCTTGCTTCCTGCCATCTCTGGTCAATAATTGATCTATTTTCCCTTGAAATTATAAACAGAAATTACTTTTCTGTTCCAGCATAATTTGTTGAATAGATTATTTTTCCACAAGTGAATCACCATCTTAGTTACTGCTCTGTTGCTGTGAAGAGATACCATGACCAAGGCAGCTTACAGAAGAAACGATTCACTTGGGAGCTTAAGAAGGTTAGTCTGTTAGCATCACCACAGACGAAGGCAGGCGGGCGGGCAAGCGGGCAAGCAGGAAAGCAAGCAGGCAGACATGCTGGAGCGGTAACTGAGAGCTGCTGCATCCTGATCGCCAGGCAGAGAGAAGGGGAGGAAGAGGGCCGAGGGGAGACAGAGACAGAGGCAGAGGCAGACAGGGCCTGGCAGTGGGCTTCTGTAACCTTATAGTCTGCTGCCAGTGACACCCATATTCCAACAAGGCCTCACCTCCCAATCCTTTTTAAACAGTGCCACTCCCTGATTACTAAGCATTAAATATAGGCGTTTATGGGGCTATTCTCACTCAAATAACCACAGTTGCTTTTGTCCTTTGGTGAAAAATGGGTTGACTTTGTGTATTTTTGTCTTTGGGGGGGGGGGGTGGCTCAGTGTTTAAGACCACAAGTTGCTCTTTAGAGGTCTTGAGTTTACTTCTCAGCACCCCACAGTGCCTCACAACCATCTGTAATGGGATCTATTGCCCTCTTCTAGTGTGCATGAAGACAGAGCACTTGTATACTCAAAATACATAAGTAAATAAATTTTTAAAAATCACTTTAAAGAAAAAGAAAGCCGGGCACTTGGGAGGCAGAGGCAGGCAGATCTCTGAGTTCGAGGCCAGCCTGGTCTACAGAGTGAGTTCCAGGACAGCCAAGGCTACACAGAGAAACCCTGTCTGGAAAAACAAAAAACAAAACAAAAAGAAAAAAGAAAAAGAAAGAAAAGAATTTTGACCTTGAAGCCACTCCCTCACCACCCCTGACCTAGGGAATGGTGGTTGCTCATAGCTAACGTGGCCTAGGAGGCATTTTGCTTCAATAGCTGTAGCCTGTGTGTAATGAAGGCTGTAGAACTTGTCCTCTGGAAGGCCAAGGCCATTGCACTCAGCACTCCTCTCTGAAGAGTCCTAGCCTGGAGCAGCCCCACGATGCTTTTAAGACGCTGGTGCCCTCAGGATCTAGTTTACAGCCACATCTCCTCATCCCGATGTGGGGAGAAGGCTATCTAAAGATTAATTTGGGGTGGGCTCTGGGCTTTCCTTGCTGCTGTTTTGTTCCGTGAGACCTAGGGAAGGCATTTTTTTCCTGAATCAGTAACTGGCTTCAGGATAGTGACTTCTTCCATGTGTGTCCTACTTAGGCTTCCCTTTGCCCTCTACTTCCCTCCAGTCATTTTTGAGCTGTCTCAGTAGCAACCACTTGAAGTTACATTTAGTTTTTGTTTTAAATCTCATTACTTTTCATTGTTTCAATGAGTTAGCTGGCATTGCTCAAAATTGAAAATGCTTGTCCCTTAATTCTGATTTAAATTAAAAAA
>JADRCD010166009.1:0-24017 GCA_019843815.1 Montemys delectorum | reverse complement strand
TCAATTATCTGCACCATCATTTCTGCTTGCCAGCTGCTAAAGGGTAAACTATAGATTCCCCAATTCATTAAAGTTTAAAATACACAGTTTTTCATTTTATTTGGATTCCTGCATCTTGTTAACATCCACCTTTGCTTCACTTAGCACTCTCCTACTTTTCATAGACATCACTGAAGATTTGCTGGTCAGTCCACTACCATCTTTACTATGATCTGAAGCCTTCAGATTCACAGAAAGTATCAAGGAGGTTTTGACCTTTCCACTCTAGAGCATGTGAAAGATCAAGATGTTTGCTTTCAATGACACAGCACAAATTGGGCTCAGTAGGGAGAGAGCACTGAAGACAGCCACAGTGCTCACAACTGGAAATTCCTGACCTGTCAGACAAATTCCTTTATCTTTCTCCTTTTTATTATCATCACTGTAAAAAGTTACAATGTATCTATTTCCATTATACAAATGAGATAAGTTATTTTAGCACTGCAACACAGGGCAGGGATAGTGGATACTATTAATATGTCATCATAAACATTTGGTGCCTAAACCTATGTTTTGTCCAAAATTTCTAAGACCAAAAACATTTTGTTTTCATCAAATAAGGAAAAGTATAGTGTTCAGGTTTTATCTACAAAACCAGTATATCCAACATACCGTTTCCTTCTGACACTCATTGAGTTATCACTTTGAACTAATGAGCATTCTATTCTTCTTCTATCATAGTTTTTCTTTTTTAAATCATGTATATGTATGTGCTGGTATGTATATATGCATATTCTCATATAACTGCTGAGGCAAACAGATGAGTTTTGATCCATTGGACTTGGAGTTATGGGTCATTTTGAACTGCCTGTATTGGGTAATGAGAACTTGATTACTTGGTACAAGTATTTACTTCTAGCCCCTTTTTCATAATTTCTGAACTTATAGCCTCAGCAAATTTATCCCACTTTCAGTTTTTGGTTCATATTGTGTGTGTGTGTGTGTGTGTGTGTGTGTGTGTGTATGTGTGTATGTGTATGTATGTGCATGTGCATGTATATGTATATATGTGTATGTGTATGTATATGTAGTTAATTAAAAACCACTCTGTAATAGGATATAACACCACTTTGTTGTAAAAAATGGAGAAATAGACATAGACACAGGATGTCTTGGTGATCAATGGGTCATGGAATGCCACCAAATCACACCATGCAGTAGAATTCACACAAAAGATTTATTGGGGAGAAGGGAGATGCAAAAATTGCATCTGAGTTGGGGGAAAGGGACCCAGCTGTGATGGTGCAGACTTTATAAAAGATATGGGACATGTGCATAAGAAGAATATGCAATCATGAAGATAGTGGGAACATGTCACTGTTAGTTGTTACTGAGGACAAAGTCACTGGTACTATGTGACTAAAAGCAGGGTAGGGGATGGGAAAGCACTGAATTCTGGAATGTGGGAAGTTCTCAGTTGATCAATATTTTCCTTTTTACTTATTATAAAAGGTACAGGTACTGAGTGAGGCAAGAGTGAGAGAACCAGTGCTCTGTAAACTGCTTCCTGCTGCTTGGGGTGCTCTTCTTTTTTGAACACTGTTGATCCTCACCACCAGAATATATTTGATAGTTATAAGTCTCTGGCTCTGTGGCAATATGTTGGTAGTCCTGTAATAATAGGTGATTGTTTGATTAAAGTTTATTTTTGAATTTGTCATTGAAGAAATGTTGAGAAAAAATGATAAACAGTGTACAATTAGTAAAAGTAGCAAAATAAGGAAAAAAATGGGGTCAGGAAGGGCAACATCCAATTCCATATGAGGTTGTGAAAAGGCCAGAGAAGCAGGGATTCCAAAGGAGGGAATGATCTATTCTGGAGAAGGTTAGGGGCTGAGACTGGTCTGGGCTCTTTTGGTGGTGGTGGTGGGGGGAATGCTTCAACCCATTCTAAGATGGTATCCACCAAAACCAGGAGGTGCCTAATGTGTTTGATTATGAGCATATGGGTAAAGTCAAATTTCCAATTGGTTCTGAGGAAGGAGACTCTGACCTCATGAGTAGGAAAAAAAGGGGCTTCTATTGTTGGAGTTGGGATCCTAATTTGATAGATTTTTAAAAAGGCAGTAATAGCCCTTAAAAACAAGCCCTTGAGGCAAGGTTTAACTATTAGGATAAAAGAGCTGGTGTGGATAGGACAGAATTTGTTCTAATCTTGGAATGTGATTTGAAAATCTGGGTTGTAATGCAATGGTGTCTTGCAGTGTGTGAGATCGGTCGGACCCCCAAGTGCCATAGCTCTTGTCAGCTCTTTGGTTAGGTTATTTGGTTGGTTACTAATGATGGAATTGTCCATTTAGTTGGACCAGCAATGGACAATTCTTATAGCTGTTGGAACATAGGAAGCATTTGACATGGCCATGATTTGGTCTGTGTTAGTTAGTGACCTTCCTTTTGTTGCAAGTGATCTGACCTGAGGGACAGACAGATGAACCTTGGATAATGAGATTCTATAGGCTCAGCTGGACAAGAAATTCAGAAGAGCAGAGGAGCCATTTTGACTAATTTGTTGAGATGTACTACAGAAGAAATGTCACACACACACACATACACACACACACACACACACACACACACACACACACACACACGAAGAAACAAAGAGAGTAAGTCAGAGGCCAAGTCTGGACAATAGATGTAGACAGGTGTGGACTATCTTGGAACCCATAGAGTAGGATAGTCCAACTGAGTTAGGTAGAGAGGTGGGTGTCAGTGTACTGGTGATGGGCAAAGATGTTTTGTGATTGGGTGTCAAGAGAGATAGAGAAGAAGGTATCCTTGGAGTTCAGAAATGTGATATCCCTGAAACCATGAATTGAGAGTATAATTGGGTGATGTACTAGTTTCAAAGACCCCTCATATTTTTCATCTGCATGTGCTCTATCTTGCTCACAACTCACCTGCACTCTGCAGGAAGTATTTTGTTAGTTATAATGATACACATGAAGTAAAAGGTAAGACTGTACGATTGTCTATTATTTTGGAATTCTTTAATGAAAGTAGAGGACTTACAGGTCTATAACCTCAGCCTTTGTTTCTATTTGACAGTTCACTTACTGAAAAGGGGATATGTACCTGACCATGCTGTCCACCCTAGCAATCTCCCACAAGGGAAGAACAAGGGGAAGGTTAGATCAGCTAGAAAGATGTAGAAGGTATGTCAAGGCAGAGTAGGTAAAGTAGCAGAGAGACTGAAAGATGCTGCTGGAATGAAAGTGGGTTGCTAGGGTAGCATAGTTAGAATATAACTGCTCTAGAGGAAGGAAGGGAGAACAAAAGAGGTGCAAGAAAAGAAGGAGCTATAAGTTGAGACCAATAAGGGGGAGAAAGTTCTTTAGCAGGATCAAAATTATGGGAGTTATCTTCTTATTCGGACTTCATAGCTAGAAGTTGGTGAGTGGGAAACAGCAAGAACAGAATGAAGCCTTGGAGCAGAGTTAACAGAAAGCTTGGACAATGATAGTCTCTTTCCATTTCTTCCATTGCAGTTGTCTTTGGGGTTCTGAATAATATTGGAATCTAGAGTGCTACAAGGCAGCTATTTTGATTGACTGATTAACAGATTAAGGCCAGATTTGACTTCAAAGGCAGAGAGGGTTAGAGGAACTTAAGTCAGGTATTAGGTGGATGAGTCAGCGGCTCAGTAAGAGGCATTCCAAGGTGAATCCAGAAGGTTTGTAACACTCCATTCCCATGGGTAAGGAAAAAGAGATCCTAAGCCTATAGTCAAAAGCATCTCCAAAATTCAGGGAAGATCAAATGAGGAAGAGGAAGACATAATCTATTCAGTGGATCATCAGCACATTCAACGAGAGTTAGGTCTAACAGCCCAAGAGATTTGGTGTCTGGTAGGATGGCTTTTGAGTGAAGTCAAAAGGTGAAAAGGTAAGCTTAAAAAGCAAAACCTCACCCAAGGGAAAGGATCAGGAGAAGGGTTGTTGAAGAGGATCTTAAATACTGTGGTCGGGGGTACCTCTACCTCCAAGTGTTCCAGAGGGGAGAAAAGATGCTCAAAGTCACTTGCTAGGATTCAGGGAAGTGTTTACATGAACCAAAGGTAAAACTTACCAGTTGCTGGTAGTAGATATAGGGCTGAGCAATCAGTGAGAAGCAAATTGAGTCTGTTTTGGGTAGGGTAGGCAGGTATGGTCCTGGTATGACTTAGACCCTGGAGGGGAGCACAAACACTAGGAGATTCTATCTGAGTTACGAGGTCAATGAAAGGGTTTTGTGGTTAAAGAGTATGTTGGTGATCAGAAGACTAAGGAATGCCATAAAACACCACAGAACAGATCTCATGCAAGGGACTTAAAGGCTGCTTCTAAGAAGAAAAACAGAATGAGAGGAGGAGGGGAACAGGTAGCCATGGTGCAGACTTTATAGGGCATATGAAGCATGTGCATAGGGAAAATATGCAAAGGCAGAAAAGTGTCACATGGCTGTTAGTGATGATGCCACTGGGAATGAGTCATTAAAGAGGGGGTGGGGGCTGAGGAAGTTACTGGTTCTGAAATGTGGGGAATTCTTGGTTGACTAACAGTATAAGTTACTTTTCCGTTGTTCTGACAAACTCCATGACCAATGCAACTAAGAAAGAAATCATTTAATTGAGATTATGAATTTAGAGGGTTAGAATACTTGATGGTGGAAAAAAAGGCATTGTGGGAGGAGTATGTGAGATCTCGCATCTGGATACACAAGCAAAAGACCGGGTTACATTAGGAATGACATGAATATTAAAAACCATGAATCTGTAGTGGTCATTCTCATTCAAGCCATGACTACAGCATGTACAAGGTTATGGACTCAAATTCAAAACCAAAACAATGCAATCCCCTCCTCCATATCCATAAATTATTTGACATATTTTACTCATTGTATTTATATAAATAACTTGGAATCCAAGGGAAAAGCATAGTAGCTGAGCTATTAGTGAGTTAGTGCATGATGGGATGGAGATTTTAGAATATTTTTATGTAAACAAACTCACTGAAACAGAGCTTACTGGTGTTAGATAAGTAGGCCTTCCCACTGAAGACTAGTATATATATTAGGGTTCTCTAAAGGAACTGTGTTTGTGTGTGTGTGTGTGTGTGTGTGTGTGTGTGTGTCTGTGTGTGTATGTATGTGTGAGAGAAGAGACATGACTTTTGTCTTTTCTATCAGAATCAAGTCTGTATTTTCAATTCCCTGCCACATACACACACACAAATACATAATACATACATACATACATACACACACACACACACACACATGTACACACATATTAAAGGAGAAATTTTAGCATAGGTTCTAGTGTATAGCCTAAGTACTCCAGCAACTACTGTCTCATAATGGAAAGTGTTGGGATTGAGACTATAAGAATACCATAGTTGTTCAGTCCACGAAGCTGGACTTGGTCTTAGAGACATAGGAGATTTTCTAGAGCTGTTATTCTTCAGTTTGTACTAAAAACCTGAAGATTTTGGTTTTAATACCAGTTGCAGGAACAGAAATGAACTTGTTAGTAACAGTGAAGGCAAACAAAAAGCAAAATTTCCATTTCTATATGTTCTTATGTGAAAGTTCACTTGGAAATATGACCCAGATTATAGGTTAGTCTTCCTTCTTCAAAAGATGTCATTAAGAAAATCATTCACTAGTTGATCTTAGAGCTTTTGCCATTGGTGTTTTGGTTCAGGCTCTAAGATCAACTATTGACAAATGGGATCTCATAAAATTGAAATTGAAAAGCTTTTCTAAAGCAAAGGACACTGTCAATAGGACAAAATAGGAACCTACAGAATGGGAAAAGATCTTTGCCAACTCTACATCTGGTAGAGTTCTAATATTCAATATATACAAAGAACTTCAGAAGTTAGACTCCAGAGAACCAAATAACCCTATTTTTAAAAATGGAGTACAGAGCTAAACAAAGAATTCTCAACTGAGAAATACCAAATGGCAGAAATGTTCAACATCCTTAGTCACCAGGGAAATGCAAATCAAAACAAACTTGAGATTCCACCTCACCCTAGTCAGAATGGCTAGGATCAAAAACAGGTGACAGCAGATGCTGGTGAGAATGTGGAGAAAGAGGAGCACTCCTCCATTGATGGTAGGATTGCAAGCTGATACAACCATTCTGGAAATCAGTCTCGTGATTCTTCAGAAAATTAGACATAGTACTACCTGAGGAAACACCTATACCACTCCTGGGCATATACTCCAAAGATGCTCCAACATTATAACAAGGACACATGCTCCATTATGTTCATAGAAGCCTTATTTATAATAGCCAGAAGCTAGAAACATCCCAGATATCCCTCAACAGAGAAATGGATACAGAAAATGTGGTACATTTATACAACGGAGTACTACTATGCCATTAAGAAAAATGACTTGATGAAATTCTCAGGCAAATGTATGGAACTAGAAAATATAGTCACAAAAGAACATACATGGTATGTACTCACTGATAAATGGATATTAAGAAAAAAAGCTCAGAATACCCATATGAAACTCAAGAGGAAGTAAGCCTAAAGTGTGGCTTTTAATCCTACTTAGAAGGGGAAAAAATACTCAGAGGAGGTACAGGGTGGCAGGGACTTGGGAGGAATAGAGGATGAGGGAGAGAAAAAAAACAGGGAAAGGGGGCAGGATCAGGTGTGGGCAGAGACTAGGGAAATGTACAGAGGGTCAGGAAATTGAACAGAGGTGTGTAGCAATGGAGGGTGGGGAACTGGGGGTAGCCACCAGACAGTCCCAGATGCCAGGAAAGCAAGAGGCTCCCAGGACCCAACGGGATAACATCATATATGAAATACCCAACAAAGTGGATGGAGAACCTGTAGAGACCATATCGAAAAGTTAGGCACAGCCCCAGGTTGAGGCTTCTCAAAATTTTAACCCCAAATCGCTTCTGTCTAAAGGAAATAAAGGGACAAAGAGTGGAGCAGAGATGGAGGAAAGACCATCCAGAGACTACCCTAGTGGGGATCCATCCCACATGCAGCCATCAAACCCAGTCCCTATTGCTGAGGCCAAGAAGTGCTTACTGACAGGAGCTTGGTATGGATGACTCCTGAGAGTCTCTGTCAGATACTTACTGATACAGATTGTCTTAGGGTTTCTATTCCTGCACAAACATCATGACCATGAAGCAAGTTGGGGAGGAAAGGGCTTATTCAGCTTACACTTCCACATTGCTGTTGATCACAAAGGAAGTCAGGACTGAAACTCAAGCAAGTCAGGAAGCAGGAGCTGATGCAGAGTCGTGGAGAAATGTTCCTTACTGGCTTGCTTTCCCTGGCTTGTTCAGCCTGCTTTTTTTTATAGAACCCAAGACTTCTAGCCCAGGGATGGTACCACCCACAAGGGGCCCTACTCCCTTGATCACTAATTGAGAAAATGCCCCACAGCTGGATCTCATGGAGGCAGGCACTTCCCCGACTGAAGCTCCCTTCTCTGTGATAACTCCAGCCTGTGTGAAGTTGACACACAAAACCAGCCAGTACAATTGACCCCTTGTCAACTTGACACACAAACACATTATTATTAAGCCTCAATTTTTATTTTTTTATTCATCCCCAAGATTTAAAGTCCCACAGTCTTTATATATTAAAAGTTCAATCTATTTAAAATGTCCAATATCTTTTAAAATTTAAAGTCTTTTAAACTGTGGGCTCCACTAAAATGTTCTTCCTTCAAGAGGGAAAAATATCAGGGAACAGTCACAATCAAAAGCAAAATCAATGTCTGGGATCCAATTCACGATCTTCTGGGCTCCTCCAAGGGCTTGAGTCACCTCTCCAGCTCTGCCCTTTGTAGCACACATCTTGTTTTCTAGGCTCCAGATGCCTGTACTCCACTGCTGCTGCTGTCCTTGGTGGTCATTGCATGGTACTGGCATTCTTAAAACACTGTTGTAACTAGGCTTCACCAATAGCCTCTCATAGACTGTCTTCATTGTGCCAAGCCTCAACTCCTTTGTATGACACTTTCAGTCCTGGGCCATCAATTACAAACTGAGGCTGCACCTTCATCAATGGCCTTCCATGGCCTCTCACTGTGCCGAGCCTCAGCTGCTCTTCATGACCCCTTCAAAACCAGTATCACCTGGGTGACTCTTACATATTACCAAGTTCTGCTGCAGCACAAGTTATAACCTTGGCTATCTCTGGAACACAACCTCTTTGTGCTCTCAGAAAACACTTTCCAGAAGATGTCACCTCAATGATGCTAGTCTCTTCTTAATTACTGCTAATTTTTTTAGCTCTAGCTAACCAGCATCAATAATCCCAGTAATGCAAAGTTTTCACTTTAGTAGTTTTGGTATCTTGTTAATCACAGCTGATACTTCAGCCTCAGCTAACCAGAACCACAGAATCTTCATAATTAAAACAACATGGCCATGATAAGAGTCTTTAATCTTCCCTCTGAAATTTTACCAGCCAGGCCTCTATCTCTGCACTGTTTTCAACATCATCTTCCAAGCTCCTACAGAACATCCCACAGAGTTCTTAACAGCCAGTGGCTCTTCTAGCTCAAAGTTCCAAAGTCCTTCCACAGTCCTCCCCAAAACATGGTCAGGTTGTCACAGGAATACCCCACTCTGCTGGTACCAATTTGTATTAGTCAGGGTTATCTATTCCTGCACAAACAATATGGCCATGCAGCAAATTGGGGAGGAAAGGGTTTATTTGGCTTACTTTCACATTGCTGTTCATCACAAAGGAAGTTAGGACTGGAACTCAAGCAGGTCAGGAAGCAGGAGCTGATGCAGAGGCCATGGAGGGATGTTCCTTACTGCTTGCTTCCCCTGGCTTGCTCAGCCTGCTCTCTTATAGAACCCAAGACTTCCAGCCCAGGGATGGTACCACCCACAAGGGGCCCTACCCCCTTGATCACTAATTGAGTAAATGCCTCACAGCTAGATCTCATGGAGGCAGGCACTTCCCCAACTGAAGCTCCCTTCTCTGTGATACCTCCAGCCTGTGTCAAGTTGACACACAAAACCAGCCAGTACACAGATGAAGATGGATGCATCCAACCATCAGACTGAGCATTGGGACCACAATGGAGGAATTAGGGTAAAGACTGAAGGAGCTGAAAGGCTGTACAATCCCATAGGAAGAACAACAATATCAACCAACCAGAATCCCTAGAGCTCCCAAGGACTAAACCACCAACCAAAGAATACACATGTAGAGTCCCATGGCTCCAGCTGCATATGCAATAGAGGATGGCCTTATCTGGTATCAATGGGAGGGGAGGTCATTGATCCTTTGAACTCTTGATGCTCCAGCATGGGGGAATGGTAGAGTGGTTATGCAGGTGGGTGGGTGGGGGAATCACCCTCATGGAAGCAGGGGGAAGTGGAAGAAGGATAGTTGGTTTTTGGAGAGGAATCAGGGAAGAGGTATAACTTTGAAATGTAAGTAAACAAAATAACCAATTAAAAGTAAATGAAGATAACAATAAATACAAAACAACAACAACAAAAACAAACAAACAAACAAAAAACAAAGAAAATCATTCACAATTGTGCCCAACATCTTGAGTTTTAGTTTTTGTCCAGATGAATTCAGGTTGACAACCAAGGTTAGGCATCACAGAATGCATGGACTAGTTGAAGAATAAAGTATATCCAGTATCTAGACCCACCCAAATCCTGAAAAGAAAGAGGCAGATGATAAAGAAGACAGACCTGACTCTGGCTGCAAAGTCCAAAGATCAATGAGGAGAATCAAAAATAGACAGTGAGACACAGAAAACAAAGAAATGTGTAGCCAACCATTGGATCTAGTGTGGGGTCACCAATAAAGGAGCTAGAGGAGGGACTGATGGAGTTGAAAGGGTTTGCAACCCCATAAAAAGAACAACAATATCAACCAACCACAGTCCCCAGAGCTCCCAGGGACTAAGCCATGAACAAAGGAGTACACATGGCTCCAGCTGCATATGTAGCAGAGGATGGCCTCATCAGGCTTCAATGGGAGCAGAGGTCCTTGGTTCTATGAAGACTCAATAGATGCCTCAGGGTAGGGGAATCGAGGGTGGGAAGGTGGGAGTTGGTAGGTAGGTAAAGGAACACCTTCATAGAAGCAGGGGGAGGGAGTATGTGATAGGGTGTTTCCAGGAGGGAGGGAAACCGGGAAAGGGGATAACATTTGAAATTAAATAAAGAAAATATTCAAGAAAGAAACAAAGAAAGGAAGGAAGGAAGGAAGGAAGGAAGGAAGGAAGGAAGGAAGGATTGTATGGCCAAAGAAAGAGTGAGCATCTATCTCAAACAGGAAAAAAAAATAGGATGGGGCCAGTATCGAGCTTTTTGGAAGATATTATTTTCTCATTTTTCATAAGAAAATAGTAGTTATGGCAAGAGTTGCTGATAGTGAGGAAGTACCATATGGCATGTTGCAAAATAGCCCTCATCCTTCTGTACTCTGCTTATCTTTGTATGACTTTTTATCTTTATTCTTTGAATTTAGAGGACTTTAATGTACTAGTGATAGTCCATTTTCCCTTCTTACAACATCTGCATTGTGGTAACTTATTTTAGTCCATGATGTACAACAGTGATGGGGTGCAGGTTCCAAGTCTAATCCTCAGAAAGATTAGTCTGCCTATGTTTATTCTCTTGGAAATCTAGTGAATCACCATGAGAACAAGACTTACAGAATGATAACAAACAGAACAAAGAGGTGTGGCCACAGCTGAATCCTTTAGGAACCAGCAACTCCTGAGCTGAATGGACTGCTGACAGCAGGCACAGTGCAGCTGAGGTCAGCCTGTATTAATGGCCAAGAGGAATAGGAACTAAAACGTAAACTAGATTGTCAAGTTTTAAGATACTAAATTTGATGATTTTCTTTTTCTGTGGCAAAGCTAACTGATGTAGAAATAATTGGTTTCTAGAACTGAGGTGCTGCCACAACAGAAATCTAAAATAAGTGCCATTGGCAGTGTGCTCAGAGCAGAGGATGAAAAACGGCAAACAAAATCTTCACAAATGCTAGGGGAAAATAAAATAAATTATTATTGGAGGTTGGGAAAATGGTGGTGTGAGTGTTTTAGAATAAGGTAATTAGTAAACACGATGCCTGCATGAATAATAATGAAAGCCAATCTTTACAATGATCTTTTCATTTTGGCTTGAGAGACCTATGAAGAATTTTGAAACGTCAGATGATTGGTCCTAGATGCATATAGGTGTAAGAAGAAAGAAATGTTCTCAATAAAAATTGGCCAGCTTGCAAAGAGAATTTTGAGGGAGTACAGAGGGTGCAGAAATTTCTGGGTGGGAAAATAAAGTTGTTTCTCATCTTTAGTATTTCTAGTCAAGACAATTATCTATATAAGAGATGAGAACTGAGGTAAATGATCTTTTGAGATTACAGCTACACAATCTATTGTTTAAAGATATAAAATAATACATAATGTGTATAATAAACTCAAATATTAAAAATGAGCTTCTCTGGTTCCTAAGAGTGCATCAATGGAGAGCTTAACCATAGATTAATTAAAGTAATTTTAAGTAACATCATTACTTAAAAATAATTATTTGGAGAAATTTTAAGTATAAAATTGCGATCAACCTAAACTGGAAAGGAATAATTTTACTCAAATTGTGAAAAACTCTCTAGTATCAGGACTTACTATGATCAAAAAATAGGTTCAAAGGGTTTTAATAGTCTATGGTGGAAAACTATCAATGTTAGATGTGCTACAGGCAGACTTCAGAGCAGAGGGATGGGGGAATACCTATGAACAACAGCAAAGTAACTCCCCACTTAGAGCACACTCTTGTGCTACTTGACTAGCATGTTCTGTTTCAGTCAGGGAAGCTGAACACTTCATTACCTAATTTTTAATATCTCTAAGAAGCAAGCACTATTGTGCATCTCCACCTGTTTCTTTCTTTAGAATGATGTGAGTATTGATATCACCTCATTCCTGATGGAACTTACAACATTGTCTTTCATGAATCTCTGGAACATAGAACAGGAAATAAAGAAAAAAGAAAAACCAATCCACCTTGACAAGCTTTGTGTGGACTTCACTTGGATGATTGATTTCTAGAACTGCCACCTACAAGAAAATTTTCCTAATCCCTGGACGAGGATAAGGTTCCTCATATATGTGCTTTTTGTAGTGACTTCCTAGTTTTCTAAGAAAGAGATGGATCGCTGCCCCATGTCTTGGCTGTCCCTATGACTTGTAATGTTCAGCTAAATGAAGAAAAAGTAGTAAGGTCTCAGTCGCATGCTTAGACATGAAGAAATTTCATTTCCCACTGGTTCTCTAAGAGCCTTGCTATTAATCAACTGCTAGCCCCTGAGAAGGTTTCTTCAAGGAACTGGTTCCTGAGAAACTACTCATGATCCAGCACATAATCTTACATTCATACACATACAAAAACCACTGAGTTCATTTGGTGGATTTAATGATAAAATACATATAATGTGGAAGGAATAGTGGTGGAAGAAATAGAAGAGGAACTGGAGGAGAAGTAACAAGATTGAGTTATATCAAAATACATTATATTCTTGTATAAATTTCTGAAGCAATAAAAAAAAGCACAGCTTGTTCTGAAAGATCAGAAGACTCCATGAAACAAAGATTCAACAAAAGAGACAAGACCATTCTAGATCAAACATTTTTCTGCAGATACGTCCTTAGATTCAGAGTAATAGAGAAACGTTGTCTGAATTTGTCCAAGACTGCTAATACATATGGTGATGATGGAAATTAACACTTTCTATTAAATCTACTTGGTGTCGAAGTGGCTTGTGACAATGAAAACTACCAGAATATATTCCTTAATTTTCTTCAACATCTATTATCTACACAGAAAATTGTGATGAACAGAGTACCTACCTTCCTCCATATCAAACTGTTAAAACAATGGAAGTTATGTGAGGTACTTAAAACATACAGTCTATTATTATCCTCATGAGTGCTTGTAAGGGAGAAACAATACTATTTAAAATGATTTTTTATTCTTAATCTTGTATTATTTTATCATTTCCCAATGCATTGTCTGAATACGCTCTACAAACTGTAAGCATTTTGACTTATGTTTTATAGTTCAGAAACTCAGTAGTGAAGAGATCAAATATCTTTCTGGATTATATAAGTAAAAAGGTTAGAAAGCTGGGGTTTGAAAGTCTTTCTTTATGTGGATATCAACAGCCTCTGTAAGTTTTTGGACAATGATCCACACCCTCCCTCTCTTTTCTTTCTTTCTTTTTTTTTATTCTTAACCATTTTATTGAAGTATAATTTACATGTATTAAAATTTATCCATTTTATTGATTTAAAATATACAATTATATATTATTATCTAATTATTATCTGCATTAAATTTTATTTGGCAAAGTCTTTTTTTTTTCTTTATTTACATGTAAATTTTTCCTTTCCCAGGTTCCCCTCCAAAAAACTAACAAACGAACAAAAACAACAAGAACAAACCCCTGTTGCCTCCCCCCTCCCCATACCTGCCACCCCACCCTCTCCCACTTATTGGCCCTGGCATTCCCCTACACTGGGACACAGAACCTTCACAAGGCCGAGGTCCTTTCCTCCTACTGATGATCGAATTTGCAGTCCTCTACTATACACATGATGCCAGAACATTCAGTCCCATCATCCACTTCTTTAACATGAACTCATGGTAGAGGGTGTGTATGTTCCATCTTTAGGCTTTGGGATTAAGCAAGTTTTCTAGATTGTAAATTGAAATTAACAATGTCAATTATTTCATTGATGAAGATAGAAGAACTATACATTCAACACATTTATCTCAATTAAAAACTAAATATAAATTTCTCTTTCCTTCCCCAGAACTACGTCTTTCAACTCCTCAATTGGGGCTTTAATATCTGTAATCTTTCCAATGATAGGGTATTTTCCTTAGCTCACTATTTTTCCTGATAAATGCAACCTATGACTTTCATTTTGCCTGTGTAATAATAATAAACCTTACTGCACAGGCCAGGAAGGCAACATGAAGATAAACTCTAAGGATATCTATCCCAATTATACACCTTGAGACTTGGAGAATAACCACAAGATGTCATAGATGGTTTAAAGTAGATTATAATTTATATTGTGAAATAAATGTGAGATTGGGGATAACATTCTTGATTTTAAGATTTCTTCTTATGACCCATTCAAAATATTTTATTTATACGTGAGTGTATGTGCTTGTTAAAGTGTATAAAGTGAAATATTTGTGTGTCAAGTTGAGAAGAGGTGATTTATTTGGTTAGTTTTAATTTCAGGTTAGTACAAATTGGAATAAACCGAATAGAGAGATTCAACTGAAGATATGTCTTGATTGCCTAATTAATGGATAGATTTTCATCTGGACTTTGGACAATTCTTTCTGGTAGCACTCCAGATGAAAGAATGATGACAAAGAGGGAATATCACTCATCTTTTGCTTTCTTTGGCTTCTCACTTGATGCCAAGTCAGTTTAACCTGTTGCTACAGTTACTGGTACTTTTTTTAAACCAGAATGCTTCCAGGCTTTTGCTATCAACTAATAATCAGTGGTTCTCCAGGAACCTCCCTGAATTTAATGGTCAGATTTGGACTGTTGATACACTTAGACTGGGTTAGGGTATTGGCCTTTCATTGTGATTATGCCTTTGTTGCTGCTTTAACAAATGCTGACTTATTAAATACCCACACACATGGACTCACACAGACTCACACATGCGTACACACACATACACACAAATGCACACACACACACACACACACACATACACACAGTTTTGTTTCTCTAGAGAACCCTGACTTGACTTATCACTGAATCTATTATATATTCATGTGGACTTAAAAATACAATGTGTGTATTAACTCATTAGTATTTCACTAGTTTGTAGGATAAATTGAAGCATTTATTAATTGTTAGTGAGTAATAAAGGTAGAATTAGGCATTTTGTCTTTCACTCATTGTTATTACACTTATGTAATACTTTAGTTCTTAACACAATTTCACTCTGCTAAATAATTAAATTTCATTATACTTGATTTAACAAGGAATAAGAATGTTTACTTTTTGCTGTCATTTTAGTTGAACTTAACATTAATATCTGAAAAAGTTCAATCAATTATAAAGATAGCCAAAAAATCTTTATGAATCTTAAATGAATTGTTACCACAAGAAGGTATTGTCAAGACATTCTATGATGCCTGGTAACAAGGAGCATTCTCTTTATCCAAAACAGAGGTAAAGAGTCAAAGGGAAATATGCCATCTTTCAGGAGTCACCCGTTTCACCTCTCAGTAACAGTGTCTAGAGTACTGAGAGCATCTCTAAGCAACTGTGGTGCTCTTCAGTACAAATGCTGATTACTCATAGAATTACCTCTAGTCTTACCACTGCTAATTTAAAAATGCTTTTTTTGATCACCAAGATTAATGATCTGTTCTCTTTTATGAAATATAGCTTAAACCTAAAAAGCTTTATCTTATCAAGTAAAGATCAGATACTTCCCATAAACCTACATTTTCATCTCTGGACTTGATATAGGCATTCTTTTTAGATACTTTCCCTAATAAAAATGAAAAGAAAAGGAAAGGAAAAATGAAAAAAAGAGAAAGAAAATCCAACAACTACATTTGAAGACTATGTCAGTATTCCAGAATAGCAAAAACAATTCTCAAGAATAAAAGATTTCTGGGGGAATCACCATCCCTGACCTCAAGCTGTACTAAAGAGCAATAGTGATAAAAACCACATAGTATTGGTTCAGAGACAAACAGTTTGGTCAATGGAATAGAATTGAAGACCACACACCTATGGTCACCTGACCCTTTTCAAAGAAACCAAAGTCATACAGTAGAAAAAAGAAAGCATGGTGCTGGTCTAACTAGCAGTCTACATACAGAAGAATGCAAATTGATCCATGTTTATCTTCTTGTACAATGCTCAAGTCCAAGTAGATCAAGAACCTTCACATGATCCAGAAATTTAATCTAATAACACTTAATCTAATAGAAGAGAAAATGAGAAATACACTCAAACACATTGGCACAGGGGAAATTTACTATTTTATCTAAAGACCCAGTTATGCCACTCCTGAGCATATACCCAAAAGATGTTCCACTATATCACAAGAACACATGCTCCACTATGTTTGTAACAGCCTTATTTATAATACACAAAAGCTGGAAAAAAAAAAAGGACGTTCCACAGTGGAAGAATAGATACAGAGAAAGTGATACATTAACACAATGGAATACTACTTAGCTATTAAGAATGAAGACATCATGAATTTTGCAGGCAAATGGATGGAAGTAGAAAATATCATCCTGAGTGAGAAAACCCAGATCCAAAAGACATATGTGGTATGTACTCACTAATATGTAAATATTAGTCAAAAGGCTCAGAATACATATGATACAATAGACCATATGAAGATTAATAAGAAAGAAGACCAAAGTGTGGATGCTTCAATCTCACATAGAATGGGGAACATAGGGAGGGAGAGACCTGGGTGGGAGAAGGGAAGAGAAAGGGAAAAATGGAGGGGCAGGATTAGGTATAGAAGTAGACAAGAGAGAAGAACAGAGAGCAAAAATGAATAAAAACATGCAGCAGTGTGAGGTGTGGAATGGGGAAAACCACTAGAACATTCCAAGCAGCAGCAATGTGAGAGGCCCCCAGGATCTAACAGGGAGAACATTAGCCAAAATGCTTAACAGAGGAGAGATTGAACCTAAACAGGTCACCACCTGTAGAGAGATATGGCCCCCATGGCCACGCAAGCATCTCAAAATTTTAAATTCAGAATTGTTCTGGTCTACAGGAAATGCAGGGATGAAAAAATGTAGCAGAGACTGAAGGAAGGCCACCCAGAGACCACCCACCTTGAGACCCATTCCATGCACAGACAACAAACCTTGCACTATTGTTGATGCCAAGGTGTGCTTGCAGACAGGAACCTGGCATGGCTCTCCTTTGAAAGGCTCCACCAGCACCTGTCTAAGACAGATGCAGATACAACCAAACACCACCAGACTGAGCCCAAGGACCCAATGGAAGAGTTAGGGGAAGGACTGGAGGAGCTGAAGTGGATTGCAACCTCATAGGAAGACCAATACTATCAACTAACTGAACCCGTCAGAGCTCCCAGAGACTAAAAAGCTAAACAAAAAGCATACATGTGCTGGTCCTTAGCTCCCAGTACATATGTTACGGAGGACTTCCTTATCTGGCCTCTGTGGGAAGGGAAGTGCTTGGTCCTGTGGAGATTTATTTGTCTAGAGAAAGGGAATGCTAGATGAGTGAGTTAGAAGTGGGTCAGTGGGTGGGGGAGCAGAGTCTTAGATACAAAGTAGAGAGGGTATGGGGTGGGGGAGTTCATGAAGGATGACCAGGAAGAAAGACAACATTTGAAACATAAATAAATAAAATAATTTAAGATAACATTCAAGATATTAAATCTCTCCCTTTACATCCCACCCCCCCAAAGATTCCCAGTTCAAAGTACAACAAAAAGAGAGATGGCTATAAACATTTAAGAGGCCTACTGAACACCAACTATGCTGGGCCAGAAAAGGAAATCCTGGTGCCACATAGAAATCAAATCGTTAAATGTACAAAACAAAGAAAGAATATTAAAATCTGCAAGAGAAAAAGACCAAAGAACATAAATGCATGCCTATCACATTATATTTGACTTATCAAAAGAGACTCTAAGAGCCAGAAGATCCTGGAAAGATATCTTACAGACACTACAGACACTAAGAGACCACAGATGCCAGCATAGACTACTATATCCAGAAAAACTCTCAGTCACTATAGCTGAAGAAACCAAGAAATCCCATGACAAGACCAAGTTTAAACAATATCTAACCAGCATTTCATTCTTACGGAGGATGCTAGGAGGAAAACTCCAACACAAGGAGGATAACTATAACCAAGAAAACACAAGAAATTAATTGCCTCACAGAGAACCCAAAGAAGAGAAATACACACATGTACACACATACACACATATACACACTCACACACACACACACACACACACACACACACACACCGTACCAAGTCCAGCAAGACAATACAAAGAACTAGCAATCATTGGCCATTAATATTTCTCAACAGCAATAGACTCTATTCATCAATAAAACAATACAAGCTCACATCTTGGACCCACAAACAGGATCTGTCATTCTGCTGCATACAAGAAATACACCTCAGCAACAAAGACAGTCACTACCTCAAAGTAAAGAGCTGGAAAAAGCTTCCAGGCAAACAGACCCAAGAAACAAGCTGGAGTACTCATGCTAATATTTAATATAGACTTTCAACTGAAAATAATCAAAAGAGATGGGGAAGGACACTTCATTTTCATCAAAGGAAAAATCTACCAAGTTGATATCTCAGTTCTGAACAGCTCTGTCTCAAATGCAAGGGCACCCAAATTCTTAAAAGAAACTTTACTAGGCTCAAAACACACATTGAACCCCACACAATAATTGTGGGAGACTTCTACACCCCAGTCTCACTGAAGAACAGGTCATTGAAACAGAAACTCAACACAGACAAAATGAAGCTAACAGATGTTATGAGCAAAATGGATTTAATAGATATCTAAAGAAACTTCCATCCAAAACCAAAGGAATATAGCTTCTCACCATCTCATGGAATCTCTCCAATAGTGACCATATAATTGGACACAAAACAAGCCTCAATAGAGACAGTAAGATTGAAATAACCCCATATATTGTATCAGATCACCAAGAATAAAGGCTGAACTTCAACAATACTAACAACAGAAAGCCCACATACACATGGAAACAGAATGACTCTCTACTCAATGATCACTTAGGGAAGAAGCAAAGAAAGAAATTAAAGACTTTCTAAATTCAGTGATAATGAAAACACAATATACCCAAACTTATGGGACATAATGAAAACAGTACTAAGAGGGAAATTCTTATCACTAAGTGCCTTCATAATGAAACTAGAGAGATCTCATACTTGCTGCTTAACAGCATACCTGAAATTTCTAGAATAAAAAGAAGCAAACATACCCAAGAGGAGTAGACAGCAGGAAATACTCAAACTCAGGGCCAAAAGCAATCAATCAGAACCAAAGGGGAAAATACAATGAATCAATAAAAACTAGGAGTTTGTTCTTTGAAAAAAATCAACAAGATATACAAACCTTTAGCCAAACTACAAGGTACAGAGACAGTACCCAGATTCACAACATCAGAAATGAATAGGGAGCGATAACAACAGAAATTAAGAGGCTTCAAAATAATCATACTTCAAAAAGCCTATACTTGATAAAACTGAAAAAATCTAATTGAAATGGATGATTTTTCTAGACAGATGCCATGAACCAAAGTTAAATCAAGATCAGGTAAATCATCTAAGCAGTCCCATAACCACTATGGAAATAGAAGCAGTCATTAAAAACCTACTAACCACAAAAGCCCAGATCCAGATGGTTTTAGTGCAGAATTCTATCAGACTTTCAAAGAAGAGCTAATACCAATACTTCTTTAACTATTCCACAAAACAGAAACAAAAGGAACACAATCTAATTCATCTATGAAGCCACAGTTACTCTGATACCTCAACTACACAAAGACCTAACAAAAAGGAGAACTTCAGACCAATTTCACGTATGAATATTAATGCAAAAATACTCAATAAAATTCTCACCAACCTAAGTTTAAAACACATTAAAAACATTCACCGCAATCAAGTAGGCTTCAACCAAAGGATGGTTCAATATATGAAAATCCATCAATGTAATCCACTTTATAAACAAATTCAAAGAGAAAAAAAATCACACGATCATCTCATTAGCTGCTGTGGATGTCTGCATATAGAAGAATGCAAATGGATCCATATTTATCTCTCTGCACAAAGCTCAAGTCGAAGTGGATAAAGGACCTCAACATAAAACCAGATACTTAACTCCAATAGAAAAGAAAGTGAGAAATATCCTTGAATGCATTGGCACAGAGAAAATTTCCTGAACACCTATGGCTCAGGCTCTAACATTTGATAAAATGGGACCTCATGATACTGAAAAGCTTCTGTAAGGCTAAAGAAACTGTTAATAGGCCAAAACAACAGCCTACGGATTGAGCAAAGGTCTTCACCAACAGCATATACAAAAGAGGGCTAATATCCAAAATAAATAAAGAACTAAAGAAGCTAACCTACAAAAATGTGGTATAGAGATAAACGGAGAATTCACAACAGAGGAATCTAAAATGGTCAAGAAGCATGTAAAGAAATGTTCAAAGTCCTTAGTCATCAGGGAAATATAAATCAAAATGAGCCTCAGATTCTACCTCACACCAATCAATATGGCTAAGATCAGCAACTCAAGAGATAGCACATGCTGGCAACAGTGTGGAGAAAGTGGAACACTCCTTCCTTGTTGGTGGAATTGCAAAGTTCTCTGAAAACCTACCTGACAGTTTCTCAGGAAAGTAGAAAGAGTTCGACCTGAAGAGCCAACTATACTGATCCTGAGCACAAACCCAAATGATGCTCTACCATACCACAAGGACATGTGCTCCACTATGTTCATAAGAACCTTATTCACAATAGCCAGAAACTGAAAGCCACCTAGATTTCCCTAAACTGAAGAAAGGATACAGAAAATGTGGTTCATTTATACAATGGAAGACTGTTTAACTATTAAAAACAAGGACATCATGAATTTTGCAGGCAAATGGATGGAACTAGAAAATATACTGAGTGAGGTAACAGAGACCCCAAAAGACATGAATTGTATGTACTTCCTCATAAGTTGATATTAATCATAAAGTACAAAATACCATGATACACCTCACAGGGCCAAAAGAGTTAAACAAAAATGCTTGAATCACACTTAGAAGAGGAAACAAAATATTTTGGGGAGGCAGAGTAAAGGGGGGGATCAAGGTGGTTGTTGAGAAGGAGTGGGAGATAAGAGACAGGATCAGGTATGGGGACAAACAGGATACATGATTTGTACTCACTGATAAGTGGAAGTTAGCCTTAAAGTGCAGAATACCTATGATATACCCCCAAAGATACAAAAAGTTAAACAAGAAGGAAGATCCAAGAGAAGATCCTTATATTCCACTGAGAAGGGGAACAGAATATTTTTGGGAAGCAGAGGGAAAAAGAGACCTGGGTGATAGAAGGAAGGTGAGGGGAAATATGCAGCTCTTGGGGTATGGGGTGTAGGAAGTTGGGGGAGTCTCTAGAAGTCCCAGAGACATGGGAGGGGGCCTGTCCCATAAGACAAACTGGGTGGCATTAGCTGAAATTCCCAAAGGTAGGGATTTGGAACCTGAAGAGACACACCACCTCTAGTAGCTAGACAGGACACCCAGTGGACAGATGGGGACAACAATCCAGATACAATGCTTTTGATCCCAAATTGGTTCTATCTAAAAGAAATGCAAGGACCAAGATGGAGCAGAGTCTGAAGGAATGAGAGACCAGCAACCTACCCAACTTGATACCCATCCCATTGGTCGGCACCAATCCCTGACTCTCTTTGTGGTGCTATGTTGTGCTTGCAGACAGGAGCCTAGCATAGCTGTCCACAGAGTGGCTCTATCTGGCAGCTGACTGGGAAAGAAGCAGATACTCACAGCCAAAATTTGGATGGAGGTCCTTAAGCCTTATGAAAGAATTGGGGGAAGGATATGAAGGCCCTGAAATCTATGGTAATCCCAGAGGAAGACCAACAGTGTCAACTAACTAGGACCCATGGGATTTCCTATAAACTGAGTTATCAACCCATGGGCTGGTCTGAGACTCCCATTACATGTGCAGCAGAGGACTGCCTTGTCTGAGTGGGCAAAGATGCATCTTATCCTGCAGAGACCTGATGCACCTTGATGGTGGATATTCAGGGTGTCACCCTCTCAGAGGCAAGGGAGGAATGGGTGAGGAACTCTAAAATGGAGCCTGGTAGGGGACAACATTGGGATATAACTCAAAAACTAAATTTTAAAAAAGTAAATTAAGAATTATTAATTGAAGACATACATTTACCTAAACAAAAAGGAAGTTATTATTATTTCAATATCAAAATTCTCTAAGGAAAAACCTTGACAATTTTCTGAAGCTAATAGATGCATTGTTGTAAAAACGGTATTTAAAAAGTAGACTTGTGGTTTGAATTGACTAATAATAAATATTTTTGTCCTACCAAATATTATTAAAACTTGTCAAAATAATCTAAAATAGAATAATCTAAGATGAAATATTAGAGTCTGGTGTGGTGACATGCACCTATAACCCGGCAGGCAGAGGTAGAAGGGTAGCAGCAAGTTTGAGGCCTGCCTAGTTTATATAGTGAATGGATCTAGCCTCTCTATGGCTATATGATGAGATTCTGTCCGACAAGACATCAAAGGATTGTGGAAATTTTCAGGAAGCAAAGCCATTTCCTACACATTGATAAACCAGGATTCTGTCAGATGGCACACACATATGATTCATGACACTTCTGGAGGCAGTAATCAGTGAATGGAATTGCTAAAACATGTCAGGTTTTCATCACGTCATAGCCTAAGCTTAATAGTGCCTTCTGGTTAGGGAACTACTTCACAACTCTAAGTTCTTTATACAGAGGCAATCAAATCCTCATGAAAGCAGCAGACATCAGAAAAGGCAACTTATTTAGAGAACTAATGTATGATGAAGAAACAAGTTGCCCTTTCCAATTTAGAGATAACTTGCTAGACAATAGTCTCTTGATGGATGCGCTTTGTTCGATGGATAGATAAAGAGGCTAGTAATCAGAGCAGTTTGTTTATTTGTTTATTTCTGCTGGATTTCATGTTGCCTAGAAAAGGGGTTTTCATGCTCTATCTTTCTTGTGAGGTTCAGAAGAAAACTCCTTGCAGAGGTCACCCTGTGTTATGACTATACATCATTCCTTGCTTCACAGTGTCAGCTACTAAAAACTTACATTTTAATTTCTACAAAAACCTAAATTAACAGGATGGTAAGTAGGGAAAACTTGTATCAGGAGATTTAGGCAATGAAAACATTTCTATTTAATAGTTGAAAATATTAGGAACACCAGACATACTTTTCTTTGAAAACGAAATAATATATCCAACTAAAACTGATACATATGCATTTAAAGCATTTGTCAGAAACAATATCAAATGAAAATGAGAGTTGCTATCTTATTACATTTCAAGCAAATCCTTTTGAGGGATAGCAGGAACAAGTTTCTCTTATCCCTTTATTAGCATATAAAATAATCTCCACAAATTGCCTATTTGGTTTGAAACTACTCAGAGGACAAGCATTCACATTAGCTTTCACCATATATCTATTAATAGCCAACAAAGCAAGGCAGAGATATATGGTATGCTTATTTTTTTATTAAGTAATATCAATTAAACCTTTCTATGACTCAAAACATCTATGTGTAGAAAATTAATAAAGATTAACATTGTAAACAACTTATATATGTAGCAATTTTTATTCTGGACACATTGACTAATTCTTATAATAAATGTTTTAAGTATTACAGCCACTTTATATTGTTCATAACTGGATTTCAAAATTTAAGTATATAGCAAAGAACATATAACTATTAAGAATTAAGAATGACTATTTTTTCCTGTTATTTTTTTATTTATTAATTTATATTAGATATTTTCTTTATTTACATGTAAATTTTTCCTTTCCCAGGTTCCCCTCCAAAAAACAAACAAACAAAGAAAAACAACAAGAACAAACCCCTTTTGCCTCCCCCTCCCTATGCCTGCCACCCCACCCTGTACCACTTATTGGCCCTGGCATTCTCCTACACTGGGGCACAAAACCTTCACAAGGCTGAGGTCCTTTACTCCTATTGAAGATCAAATTTGCAATCCTCTACTATACACATGCTGCCAGAACATTCAGTCCCACCCTGTATAGTCCTTGATTGGTGGTTGGGTCCCTGGGAGCTCTGAGGGTACTAGTTAGTAATTGTTGTTC
>JADRCD010166008.1:0-16702 GCA_019843815.1 Montemys delectorum | reverse complement strand
GGTTTTTTTTTTTTTTTTTTTTTTAATTTATATGGTGATGGCTCTTTTAAAGGTTGAGGGAGGGCCTGTGTCCACTCCACCACAGGGCATAGCCATTTAAGCAAGGCAGGATGTGGGGAGGTTAACTGTGCTTATTCCACACAACCACCAGGGCAGGGGTGCTGGGCTGTGGGGGAGTGTCAAGACACCTCTCCAGAGCAGAGAAAACAGAGTCTGAGATATGGGAAAGCCAGAGCTAATTAGGGAGTCCCTGGGCCTGAGACAAGGCCAGGACCATGGGGTTCTCAGGCTCTTTGACATTCAGACACTACTGGGAGTTGTAGAAGAGGTGAGAACAGAGTGGGGTCCTGCTGTCTTGAGGACAACATCTAGCCTGGGGTTGGGGGAAAGGGGTAGCTCCAGCTTGTTCCAGCAGTGATAATTCATGGTTTGACAGCAGCTTGGCAGCAGTTGTGGTTGGGAGTGCAGAGAGGCCTTCTACAGGAGACTAGACTACAGCTCTGTAGGCTAAGGCCTTCACCATGGCTCCCACAGTGGATCTTGATGAAAAAAAAAAAAGTCCATACTTCTAAACTATTTGTTGTCATAGCAGAAAATGGATGCATAAAACCATACCCCACTTCTCAGGGTGGGCCTGAGATGAAATCACTTTTGCAGAGAGGAATGTCTGAGAAGAGAATATTATTGGCAACATCCTGTGGGTCTCTAGGTACCTCTTTAGCATAGAGAACTCTCCTTTGAGGCTACTTGACTGTGGTCAAATCTCTTGTCTATCGTTTTTGTCTGAGATGTAAGGGATCCCTCCTCTACATGTGGAAGAGCTTGGGGTGTTGCCCATTCATGACTGATGGCCCTAAATTTCTCTATGGGGATGCTACACCTATGTGACAGGGGCCTGGTGCTAGGAGATGGCAAAGCTCCTATCTTTAGGGTCTCTAGGGGTTCAGGCCTTTAGCTCAACCTTACCAGGAGTTGAGGCTTGGCACCGTGAAGACAGTCTATGAGAGGCTACTGGTAAAGCCTAGTTACAGCAGTGTTTTGGGAATGCCAGTACCATACAGTGACCACCAAGGACAGCAGTAGCAATGGAGTACAGGCATATGGAGCCCAGAAGATAAAGATGTGTGCTACAAAGGGCAGAGCTGGAGAAGTGACTCAAGCCCTTGGAGGAGCCCAGAAGATCGTGAGTTGGATTCCAGACATTGGTTTTGCTTTTGATTGTGACTGTGCCCTGATATTTTTCCCTCTTGAAGGAAGAATGTATTTTAGTGGAGCCCACAGTTAAGAGACTTTGAATTTTAAAAGATATTGGACATTTTAAATTGATTGAACTTTTAATATGTAAAGACTGTGGGACTTTAGATCTTGGAGATGAGTAAGAACATAAGCGTTGAGGCTTAATAGTAATGTGTTTGTGTGTCAAGTTGACAAGGGGTCAATTGTACTGGCTAGTTTTGTGTGTCAACTTGACACAGGCTGCAGTTATCACAGAGAAGGGATTTTCAGTTGGGGAAGTGCCTCCATGAGATCCAGCTGTGGGGCATTTTCTCAATTAGTGACCAAGGGGGTAGGCCCCTTGTGGGTGGTGCCATCTCTGGGCTGGAAGTCTTGAGTTCTATAAGAGAACAGGCTGAGCAAGCCAGGAGAAGCAAGCCAGTAAGGAACATCCCTCCATGGCCTCTGTGTCAGCTCCTCGTTCCTGACCTGCTTGAGTTCCAGTCCTGACTTCCTTGGTGATAAACAGCAGTGTGGAAGTAAACCAAATAAATCCTTTCCTCCCCAACTTGCTTCATGGTCATGATGTTTGTGCAGGAATAGAAACCCTGACTAATACAGCAAATATATTTAATAAAATTCTCGAAAACCAAATCCAAGAACACTTCAAAACAATCATTCAACATGATCAAGTAGGCTTCATTCCAGGGATGCAGGGATGGTTCACTATGTGAAAAACCAGCAACGTAGTCAACTACATAAACAAGCTTTGAACAAAACAAAACAAAACAAAACAAAACATGCACACTCACATGACCATTTCATTAGATGCTGAAAAATCATTTCACAAAATTCAACATCCCTTCATGTTAAAAGTCTTCGAAAGATCAGAAATTCATGGCCCATACCTAAACATAGTAAAAGTAATATATGCAAACCGGTAGCCAACATCAAACTAAATGGAGAGAAACTTGAAGCAATCCCACTAAACTCAGGAACTAAACAAAGCTGCCCACTCTTTCCCTATCTATTCAATATAGTACTTAAAGTTCTAGCTAGAGCAACTAGACAACAAAAGGAGGCCAAAGGGATACAAATTGGAAAGGAAGAAGTCAAAATATCACTATTTGCAGCCCAGAAGTTCAAAATACTTGAAGTCCAATCCACAAACCACAAGAAACTCAAGAAGAAGGAAGACCAAAATGTGGAGGTTTCATTCCTTCTTAAAAGGGGGAACAAAATATCCATGGAAGGAGTTGCAGAGACTAACTGTGGAGCAGAGACTGAAGGAAGGGCACTCCAGCCTGACATAGCTGTCTCCTGAGAGGCTCTGATAGTACCTGACTAATAGAGAAGTAGAGGCTCACAGCCATCCATTGAACTGAGTACAGGGTCCCCATTGAAGGAGTTAAAGAAAGGACCGAAGGAGCTGAAGGGTTTGCAGCCCCTTAGGACGAACAACTATATGAACTAACTAGTACCCTTTGAGCTCCCAAGGACTAAACCACCAACCAAGAAGTACACATGGTGGGACTGATGGCTCTGGCAGCATGTGTATAGTAGAGGATGGCCAAGTCGGTCATCAATGGGAGGAGAGGCCCTTGGCCCTGTGAAGGTTCTGTGCACCAGTATAGGGGAATGCCAGGGCCAGTAAGAGAGAGAGGGTGGGATGCCGAGCAGGGGGAGGGGGGAGGAAACAGGGGTCTGTTCTTGTTGTTGTTTTTTGTTTTTTTTTTTGTTTGTTTGTTTGGGTTTTTTTTGGAGGGGAAACTGGGAAAGGAGAAATCATATGACATGTAAATAAAGAAAATATCTAATTAAAAAAAACCTTTTAAGTTGGGTCTGGGGAGATGACTCAGCAGTTAAGAACATTTGTTGTTTTACCTTCTTAACTTTTACTAATAATCCTATAAAATTCCTGTCAGAACTAGAAGAAGAAGAAGAAGAAGAAGAAGAAGAAGAAGAAGAAGAAGAAGAAGAAGAAGAAGAAGAAGAAGAAGAAGAAGAAGAAGGCGGAGGAGGAGGAGGAGGAGGAGGAGGAGGAGGAGGAGGAGGAGGAGGAGGAGGAGGAGGAGGAGAAGAAGAAGAAGAAGAAGAAGAAGAGGGGTCATGTGATGTGGAGGGTCTGTTTTCCGCTAGTCTCTTCATAATTCTCATCTTCAGGGAGATGTTTATATGATCACATTGATTATATGGGCAAATAAAATGTCCTAAATATGTGTTAACAGAAATTACAGATAGAAATTAAGATTAGTACATGCCCCCAAATGGTGCATATGACATGGACAAAATCCTAGAATGTGTATTTTCATTTTTATATTTAATAATTAAATGTCTTAAATTTCATAATATATGTGAAATTAATATGTATAATGTGGTGAACCTTCCCCTAATGAATAAAGATTTCAGAGGACCAATCACTGGGTGGAGGAGAAGGCAGGACTTCCAGGTTTGGAGAGGAAGAGGGGAGGCAGGAGAAGGAGACTGGCTTTTGGAAAGGAGACAGGTGGAGGTCAAGATGTAGGTAGCAGAGACCCCTGGTTCAGGTGCCAGATCTATTGGGATCTGCTACCAGAGGATTTAACTTAGAATGACTTACAAATTAGGATATTAGTTGTTGTACCCAGCAATTGAGTTACCTGTTCATTCTGAACTAAGTTTGTGTGGTTCACACTGTAACTCAACTGGGTTCCAGAGAGAAGTATATGTTGGCAAAGCATGGGTTTGCAAGAAGTGCACCCCAAAAGACCATCAGATCTTGGAAAGGTTGGGCTGGTGTGGTAATGACCCACCAGTGGGAACTTAGTGAGTTGGGTGTAGAGATTTTGAAGCTCCGAGTCAGAGAGTCTCTACAAGACAAGAGCAAGCCAGTGCACTGTTGGCATAGTGTGGGTTGCTTTTTAATATTTCATGATACAATATGAAATAAATGAACATATGTTTGCATTTGGAGATTTATAGTCATGATTAGATGATATGACTTTTAGTTTTCAAATACAGAGCCAAGAGGTATGGCTGAGAAAACTTTTGGCTAAGGACATGTTTCCAGGTCTAGTGTTTCTTTTTTCTAATTTATCAGTTATCAATTCTATAATCTTCTAAGTCCCTTAACTTTTTGTCTATTACAATTCCCAACTCATGGATAATAAATAAAAAAAATTATTTTTTTTTATTTTCTACCCAGCAGACGAAAACACTTCATATGTATGCTCTCTAAATGACATATGTCATGTGATCAACATGGGGCAGTTTGCCTCTGTATACTGTTTTCAGTATATTTCATACTCATACCCACCCAATCTAGTAAGCTTAGCATCTTCATGGAGTCCTTTCACTATATTCTTCTATACCGTATGCACAGGGCCAACTCATCTGATGTATAAGTGAAGTACATGAGAAATTTGAAAAAGATTAGAGTAACAAAATTTCTCATAAAATACTACCAAATACTGGGTTGGAAGAGGTGACTCCATGGGGCAGAACACATGCAGAGGACTCAGGTTCTATTCCCAGCACTCACATGATAGCACACAACTCTCTGGAACTCTAGCTCCAGTGATCTGCCACCTTCTTTTGGTCTCTTTGGGCACTGGATGCATGAGGTACACATATATCTATATATCTATAAATGCAGATAAATGCACATATAAAATAAAAAATGTAAAACAAATCTTAGCTGAAAGTAAAGCTCATATTCATCATGAACTCAATTGTTTTTTTCAAAAGACAGAGAATATAAATTTATTTCTGGTTAATTTTGGACTCTTGCCACCTGGCTCTGTCTCCTGAGCATGGGGATCTCAGATTGTTGACATGTTTCAGGATGCCAAGCCTCATAATCATTTTTAGAAATTAAAAATTGACATACTGCTCTAATATATTGAGAGGCTCACCTTAGTTTTGTAAACCTGTTTTTTAAAATATAAACTATGTCTGACTTACCTATTTTTAAAGGTGGGCATTTAAAGTCTAGAGTATTGAAGTTATTATTTCAGTTGTATTTTCCATGATTTTGGGAATATAAGATTGTTTTCTAAGCATTTAATTATGCTTCAAGACTTTCAGAACAGATCTTCTTCAGATTCATAATGTATTAATATCTTCTCAGAATAGGAATTCATTTCATAATTACAGCACAGAAGATGAAAGTCTTTTTTACCACAACTGGAGAGATGGCTCAGTGCTTAAGAGCACTGACTGCTCTTCCAGAGGTCCTGAGTTCAATTCCCAGCAACCACATGGTGGCTCACAACCACCTGTAACCATATGACAGTGTGCTCATATACATTAAATGAATAACTCTTTAAGACAAAAGAAGGTCTCCTTCTCAATGATATGGACTCATGGAGCTTTGGTTGCTTTACATATAAAGTTAGAAATAGGGTAATACATGGTAGTTACTAGTCCAGATCATAAAGATGTGCTCTCTCTCCCAATGGGCATTCGATTCTTAATTGGTTTGTGCTCAGAAGTGATACTGAAATAGAGAGCATGAGATCAGTTGGTTTCCCTTTATCAAACAGAAAAGAAAGCTCACCAGGAAAAGACTGCAACAGAATAAGGTGATGCTATGTACAAGTTGCAAAGAGAGGAATGAAAATTCAATCAACAGAAACAAGGAATGGACAAGGTGGAAGTCCAGGTTCTGCTTGAGATCATCTGAACAAACCAGAGATGAGGTTGAAGTTAAACTGACCAAGGCACTCTCCTAGTTTAGACCATTTATTTGTTTCTGCTAATTTAGCTCATTTGGATATCAGTATAGATGGAACCCTGAAATGGCTCAAATGTAGGTTTTGAAAAGTTAAAAGCCTGCCCACAGCACAGATACCAATTGCACATATCAAGTGTTGTACTATATTCTGTAGAGAACACATAAAATCATAAGACTGGTTCAAAACGCTTTTATAGACAATCCAGGAAAAAATTGTCCCGATAAGATTCTTGGATTAACTTGAAAAACAATGTCATTTGGAGAAAATAGTAGCCCTTTGGCTTACCTTTGGCATGGAAAGAAATTGGTTGTATCCTTGGCAGACAAAATTCTCCAAGCTACCTTGTCAGATGACCAAGCCAAGACCTTTAATTTAACAGGATAAAAGAAAGCTATATTTTTAAGTACTTAAGGTCTGTGCCCAAGATAATAGTAATGTGATCAAGAGGGCACCTACTTGAATAAGCCAAGGGATATCTTGGTAGATAGCAACTGTATTATATGATACTTTTTCAGTTAACCTTTAGTTTCCCCAAAATGGAATGATTAAGTAATTGGGGTCAAGAATAGTAGCTACACTTTTGTTTCACCAGTATGTCTGACTGTATTTATCATCTTGGCTGAGCTTTAAGAAATGATCTTGTTCTATGTTCCTGGCTGGTCTGGAACTTGCTATGTAGATCAGAGTGGCCTTGAACTTTCAGTTATCTTCTTGCCTCTTTCTCCCAAGTCTTGACATTTCAAGTATGTACCATTTTATCAATACTTAGTGACTAACAATGGACTATTGATGATTGCACAGCAAAGGACAGAAAGATGGGAGGAAAAGGGATAATTTCACAAACCCTCAAAATATGATGCAACTTATTTATGTCCTTGAGTTTCATCTTAATTCCTTTCTTGATCAACTGACAGGGTGTCAGAACCAGTGAATGGTTTATGAACATCTCTCTGTAGAAAGAAGAAACCTTGTTTCAAAGTGTGATACCAGCCAAGCAGTGGTGTCTTATGTCTTTATTCCCAAAACTTTGGAGGAAAAGGCAAGTAGTTCCACGCCAGCATGATTTACAAAATGAGTTCCAGGACAGCCAGGGCTGATACACAGAGAAACCTTGCCTTAAAGAAAAACAAAACCAAAACAAAGACAAAACAAACAAACAAACAAACAAACAAACAAACAATTTTTTAAAAAAGTTAAAAGGGGGTGACACAGATCAAATCCTGGTGTGTTTTGACAGATGTTATTTGGGTACCATGAATATATGGTAATACTGAGGGACTACAGTGTTATCCTGATCACATGGGGCTTGGTGCATATCTCAGTTTCAAAAACTGCAACCCTCTTTTCCTTGTTTTAAGTGTGATTTTAGACAGATTTTGTAAATGAACTTTTACCAATCATTGTGCTGCTGCAGTCACTTTTCACAGTACAGGCTCTTTGTAAACTGCCTTCACTTCTTAATCCTTCCTTATGAAAGAATCTTTTAAAAACATTCTTATATACCAATGTCTCTCTCTCTCTCTCTCTCTCTCTCTCTCTCTCTCTCTCTCTCTGTGTGTGTGTGTGTGTGTGTGTGTGTGTGTGTGTGTGTGTGTACATTCATAGGGTATCATGCTTACAGATGCCAGAAGAGGGCATTCTACCTACTAGACTTACAGGCAGTGTGCCAAACTAGACATGGGTACTGGGAACTGAATGTGGATCCCCTGCAAGAGCAAGGCATGATTTTAACTGCTAAACAAATCTCTCTTGCCCAAAAATGTCCTTCTAAAAGGTTTCACCTTATGCCTCACAACTTAAGTGTTCCACGTGTTACCACTTCACAACTGTTTTTGACTGCTTGTTATTGTCATTATCAACTTGAACCAGCTCTCATGCAGAACATATGAGAGGGTAAGATATCTATATGAAAGCAGAGCTGGAGCTTAGAGCTAGAAATTTTGGTGGGAAAGGGACCTTTATTCCCCTATCTAATCTTTGAATCAGGACTTGGGGATTGGAAAGTTCCAGGGTATGATTAAATATTTTCCAGAAAGATATGCTAAGTGCTTTCTGAAAGAATATGCTAAAGTCTTCTGGATTTCCCTTTCCTAGATAATTTGGGATCCAGAATAACTTGCTCAGACTTAGCTGTTCAAACCCCGAGTTTAGGACCTATGTCAAGTAGAATTGTCACTTGTCTGCTCAGTATTATAGTATGTAGACTTGTGGATTGGATGCTGTAGAAATATACAGTAAGTGTCAGGGCAAGGAGAAGAAGAACAGGTTTACAGAAATATGGCAAATGCAGTTTTAGCATCCTACTTGATAAAAGAAATAAGCCATGACAGATTGCAGTCACAGTATTCAGGAGATGCTAACTAAGGCTCTGGGATATCCCTTCATGCCACCCACCTAAGCCCATTCTATTGATAGTTGATGCCCGAAATCCTACCATTGGTGTTGGGGATTACTTTACAGCTTTCGGCTAATAGTGGGACTCTTTTGAGCCTCTTGTATTACAGCCTGTGGTCAGCTTGCTCTACTGTAAGGACTAGGAAGGCAGTAGACAGACCCAGACTGGACTACACTGTGCTACAAACAGCTCCTCCCAAAAGGGGGTCACTATTCAGATACAGTTTGTAGGGGAAGTGCTTCTTAGATAATCTTTCTTTCTTTCTTTCTTTCTTTCTTTCTTTCTTTCTTTCTTTCTTTTTTCTTTCTTTCTTTCTTTCTTACCTTCCTTCCTTCCTTTTTTCTTCCTTTCTTTCTCTTTTTTAGAACAATTTTTAAAGAGAGGATATTTCAGAGACATGTGTATCTCACTGAGGTTCTATGGGCTGACATAGACTTCTTCAGATACCTGGGGGAGGAAAGAATATGTGAATGGAACAGGTCAGTGGGCAAAATCAACTTTTATCAATTTCATGGGTTTCACTAAGTCAAGATTTACTTGAGGTAAGGCTGTCATTCATGCCCAGCACAGAAGAGTAACTATAAAAAGACCTCAATTCAAATTCTCTTTCATTTATATCAGCTGTATAATTCTCCCTGGTGAGGATAAAACAAAACCTGTGTTCCTTGTAGGATTCAACTGAGTTTAAAAAGGAAAGTGTTCAATTCAATAAATGATAAATTAAGTCCTGTGAGACTATAACAGGATTACCATCGCTGTTAGCAGCAAGCCGTTCACCGAGTCTTCTCAATTCATACTGATTCTCCTGCATGGGAACAGTGAAAAAGATAATTTCTGCCTCAAAAAGGCTAATTACATGAGCATCATTATATGGACATATGTTCCATACTATCTTTCATACACACACACATACACAAATCACACTCATTAAAAATCTCTTTGAAATTCTAATTTTAAGATGAATGGCAAAATTTCAGCAACCATCAGTTGAGTTGTGCTGTGCATTTTAATTTCTGTTACAGCCCAAACAAACCTTCCCGAGATGATGACAAAGAAATGCTCAGTCAGAAGTTATTTTAAGACATCATAAATAACAGATCAACACCAGGAGCTGCCAGTGTTATTAACTTAGGCCCTTGGTCCGCACCAGGGAAAATGTACAGGCAACTGCAAAAAAAAATTGAAAACTATCACTTTGAGTCAAAGGCAGTTTCTGAGAACAACTGGGGTCTGGAGTGGAGGACAATTTTGGGTTATATATTTGAACAAATGATACCCCCATGAGCAACAATTTTGTAAATCACTCTTAGATGAAGATTGTAATAGGGTATATGGAAATTGCTCTGACTCAGCCTTGGGTTACTGGATTTAGGAGTTTCTGAGCTGTCCTCCATACATTATCAAATCACTCTGTATTTGTCCATGTAGTTTACACTAATTTGATCCGTCAGAGGGAAAGAACAAAGCTGGATGGCCATGAGTGACTGCATAGGGCTGACATTTCTGCAAAGGAGAAAAATCTTCCTGTTAACTTAAGGCAAAACATAACTTCAACCTCAGTTTTCCTGTTTGGTCCTTTTCTCTTTAAGAATATTGTTATCCTTATCCTGTGACCTGTAGAAATGGGGTAAGCAAGAACTTAGTTACCTTATCCCTTCAAATGCTGACCTCACTTGATTGAGTCAGTCTCTGTGGTCTCAGTGCTTCCATGCTGACCCTCACTGAGAACTAAAACTACCCTTTGGTCATAGGTGTTAAGTGTGAGCTCCTCATCACTGATATACTTCCTTTGCTGTACTTACTGACCAGGAAGCAATGTACTCACAGTTTGGGCATGGATCTCCTATATTTCCTCTTCCAAGTGAATCTGTTAATAATATTGTGATGTTTGTTAAGTGTCCTATCTTTCTAAAACTTTAGGTTCTGTGTCTTCAAAGTGGTTAGTACCAGTGGCACCATTGGCATGTTGGGATGACAGCTACCTTGCAAAAGGAACACTGTCACTCCAGCCCATCCTTCAACTCCCCCAGATTGTCCCACACTACTCTTGTAATTAAGGACTGGCCAAGCCTTGCGTTAATGATCATTGGTTAAGTCTTCCCCATGACCAATAACCTTCTCCCCAGTGCCTGTAGCCAGATGTTTTTAACTAGATCCACAACAGTGGTAGTGTTTTGTGTTTCAGGTCTACTCTGATGTCACTTCCTGTCCCATTTTTTTTCTTTATTTTTTTCATTCTTTCACAACATCTGGTATCTTTCTTTGGGCTTTACTTGCTTTCTCGAATTCTTTGGGGGTCACCCTAGTCTTAGTCTTGGTATTTCACAAAATTAACCACATCATCATAACTCACTACTTGTTATCAGTATTGTCTATTAATCATTGTTCTTCAAAGTATGCAGAAAGTCTGAGCTACCTTTATAACTTATAAATATAATTGAAATTATATTTCCTTTAAAAAGCGTTATTTATGTTATTGAACTAAAGCCATCTGCAAGAGAAGTATGTGCTCTTAACTATTAAGCCATCTCTCCAGCTCTTTTATGAAATATCAGAATTAAAAATGCTAAACTACAAATAGACCTCTTTAAGCAGATTATATTCTTTTTTTTTTCTTTTTGTTTGTTTGGTTTTTTTTTTTTTTAGGTATTTTCTCTATTTACATTTCAAATGATATCTCCTCTCCAGGTTTCCCCTTAGGAAAAAAGAAAAAAAGAAAAACCCTGTTACCTCCACCTTCCCCCTGATCACCAACCCACCCTCTCCCACTTCTTGGCCCTGGCATTCCCCTACACTGAGGCATAGAACCTTCACAGGACCAAGGACCTCTCCTCCCATTGATGACCAAGTAGGCCATCCTCTGATACATATGCTGCTGGAGCCATGAGTCCTACTATGTGTACTCTTTGGTTGGTGATTTAGTCCCTGGGAGCTCTGAGGGTACTAGTTAGTTCATATTGTTGTTCGCCCTACGGGGCTGCAAACCCTTCTGCTCCTTGGATCCTTTCTCTAGCTCCTTCATTGAGGACCCTGCTCTCAGTCCAATGGATGGCTGTGAGCATCTACTTCTGTATTAGTAGGGCACTGTCAGAGCCATGCAGATTATATTCTTTATGAGCAAGGCTGCCCTGTGTGCTTTCAGTATATCCTGGTTAGCAGGAATCATAGATAGCAGCATGACTAGGTAGGAAGAACTTTGTTCAGAAGATGTGATATAGGAAATGAAACTAGAAACAGCCTGGGCAGGGCTGTAGAGAATACCAAGAGGGATCAGCTCACATTCAGGAAGCACCTACTTAGCAGAAAGCCAAGATTAAGATCACAGGGTATGGAACAACCTGTCTTCGGCTCTGTCACTTATTCTCTGTGATCATTGCTACATTTCTGAAGCTTCAAAATAAAGTTAGAAACAGCCAAGGTTTGTGGCACATTCTTGAAATCTCAGCATGTAGGAAATAGAGATAGGATGACTACAGGTTCAAAACAGTGGAAAGCCTTAGTGAGACGATGTCTTTTAAAGAATGAAGAGCCAGGGATGGAGCTCCACAGGAGGCACTTAGCTAGCTTGCACAAGGCCCTTCCTGTTACATCCCCAGTACTAGGAAGTAAATCAGATCACTAAGCAAGGCTATTATAGTTAGAGGTTAATGAGAAGATTTTAGAGATTAAATGAATGGATGGTATACAAAATAGCCTATACATTATCAAAAATACTACATATTACATATTACTTTATCCAGTATTAATAATAGCAACTAGATATGTTTTATCAGTAATTTTGTTACTGTGAAGAAATGAAGGAGATGTCTGCCTCAGCTTCACAGGGCTTGAAAGAAGGGCTTTGGAAGCCTCATCTGGAAGAGGGCTGAGATCACTACACCTAGCACAAAGATGGGACTATGATAAAATGTTTTCAGATACAAACAGATGATTATGATACTAGGAATTGCTTTACTATTTGCTGGAAATACAGTATTCCAAGCCATTCCACACTTATTCAATCAAAATACATGGGACATAGGTTCAGGTGTTTATGTTGTTATAAGATACAGTCATTTGTGTGCAAGTTAAGGTTTGACAATGAGTGATTGGGGAGGGATTCAAAAGAACATTTGATAATTAATTCAAACCAGATTTCTGTGCTTTCAAATGCATCCAATCTCTGGCTCAGCCATTGGCACAAGCAGACTGGAACGCTATACCAGCTCCCTTAGATGATTTTAATCAATTATGTAATACTTCCTGGAAGACAAGCCATGTCCTCCAGACATGCTGTGTTCCATGCAAGCATACCCTACGTGCATTAGACTGTAACATCTGGATGGGTAACACTGCAGCTAATTATTTAAAGACATTTTCTGCCTTCTCATTCCTGTGGTGAATGGAAATTCCAAGGCAAATCCACAATCAGAACACTTACTTGCACTGCAGATAGCCAAGCACTGGCTTGGTGGAGTGGGTTTAAGGAGAGATCTTATATTCCCAATATTGTGAGTAGGATATAGTTATGAAAAATTTCACCATATGTTAGGCATTATTTCTTCTTGAGACTGGTTTTATCTTTACTCTTTCTTATCACTGATTTTTGGGATGGAACATATATTTAGCAATGATTTTTAATAGTTCATAAACTCTATGCTGCTTCTATGTAAGACTAACGTGAAGAATAGCTAATTAGGTAGTTAGTAATGACATGCCTACAAAAAGAATAAAGAACACAAAATAAACAAAACACTCATAATGGTGAAAAAGTTACCACTCAGAAAATCTTCCTGGACAGGATGGAAATTAGGAATATAAATTGAAGCCTAATCTCTTCTCTGGAAAGTATATTTTCAAAGACAATGGCAGCTTTGCCGTATGCCTGGCTTAATTACCAGATTTTCATTCTAGAGTATGTTTGCTACTGTGGTAAGTTTGAAAACTGTATAGTCACACCTCAAGCAGAATAACCGATTCTGCACTTTTCAAGAAGAGTCTGGAAGAAACAAATCGTAAGACACTAGTTTCAATCAAGGCTACATTTATATTATGATTTCATTTATGACTGACAATTGAATATATGAATCCAATAAAACAAAACATAATTTCCACCTTGCATTTCTACCCCAACTTTCCCTGTATACCCTAAAACATAGTCCTCTCCCAATTTCATGTGTGCTGCTGCTGCTCCGTATCCACCTCTTTCTCCTCCCCTTTCTTCTCCTTTTCTTCCTCTTTCTCCTGCTTATAACCAGTTATGGCTTTCCATATGTACATGGGCATGGACCATTCCCTGGAACATGAAAAAACCTACCATTGGGGACATCCTTGAAAAAGTGTGCTTATTTCTCTCCTGGAGAAGTTGTCAGTTGCCATTAACTCCTCAGTAAGGGGTGTGGCCTGGAGAACACCTCACCTGTCTAAGCTTTGGCTGGCTTGACTCTATGCTTGTATGCTGTGTGATGTAGCACACCCATCTCAGTCTATTCACTCCAAACATGAGCCCCGGATAGACCAAAGTAATGATTGCCCTAATGTCCTATTTGGGGAACCAATGAGTTCTTTTTTTAATGGGGTTATTAACAGAAGTATAGGTGAGTGTTGGTGTATTGGGAGGATATATCATTGGGGTATAAGAATTCTTCTACCTCTCTTCCAACCCTTATTCCACCCTAGTCTCTTCCAAGCACCAACACTACGTAGAAGAGAAGGTTGGAGGGAAAAGGGGGGTATAGACCTCTTTAACCTACTTCCTGATAATAGAGGCATTATGGTTTTGGGCCAAGTCCAATTTTCTTTTTGATAAACTGCAGCAATAGCAACCAGGATCAGCTGGGGCAACAGAAGCCTCCACAGACCCTCTCTGGACTCTCTCATTTATACCTCCTCCAGAGTCCCCAGAAACAAACTATCTGCAGCTGGCAAAAATCATGCCCCTGCTAGTGCACAAGCCAAGGCATAATCACCTGCTGGGAAGCAGCCACTCATTCCACACCTGGGATTAAAACAAACAATATTCACATAACGTAGCTAGTTATTTAGTTATTTAGTTATTTTAGATTTTCTTTATTCTTTTTTCTTATAAATTAATTTATTTTTTACACTCCATATTCCATTTTCCATTGCCCGCCCCCTCAATCCACCCTCCGACTAGACTATTCCACATCCCACACCTCTTCCCCAACACCCCTGTCTCCATGTGGATGACCCTACCCTCTACCTACCTGACCTCTCAACTCCCCAGGCCTTCATTCTCTTGATGGTTAGGTGCAGCATCTCTGAATGAACACATACGTGGAAGTCCTCTACTTTATGTGTGTTTGGGGGAGGGGCTTTATATCAGCTGGTATATACTGTCTGTTTGGTGGTCCAGTGTTTGAGAGATCTCGGGGATCCAGATTAATTGAGACTACTGGTCCTCCTACAAGATTGTCCTTCTCCTTAGCTTCTTTCAGCCTTTCCTAATTCAACAACAGGGGAGAGCTGCTTCTGTCCATTGGTTGGGTGCAAATATCTGCATCTGACTCTTTCAGCTGCTTGTTGGGTCTTTCAGAGGGCAGTCATGATAGGTCCCTTTTTGTGAGTGCTCCATAGCCTCAGTAATAGCGTGAGGCTTTGAGACCTCCTTTTGAGCTGGATCTCACTTGGATCTGTCACTGGACCTTATTTTCTTTAGGCTCCTCTCCATTTACATCCCTGTAATTTTTTCAGACAGGGACAATTATGGTTCAGAGGTAAAAACCAAATCTCTCACTAAAAGTGAGGGGTTACTTACAAGATGACGCACAAAGGCAGCAGCAGCAGCAGCAGAAGCAGCAGCAGCAAAAAGCCCACTTCAACATGGGGAAGACTCACCAAAGCTGCCACACTGTAGCTCTGGATGACTTGCTGGCAGAATCTCTTCTCCACAGTCAGGCTAGCCAGAGTCCTCCTCCAGCACTTGTCTATTCCTTCTCTAAAGAATCTCCCATGGTTCCACTTCCCCAGAAATGTGACCTGTAGTTTTACTCCTGAGTCTTATGACTGTCCTGATCTAGCCTGGAGGGAACATTTCAATTGGGAAGAAAATGCAGGTAACCACAGTGGCTATGAATTCATAAATGTCACAGCTGTGTCATGTGCAGAAGACTACATCTCATGGTACTCTCTCCCATCTTTTGGCTCCACTTTGGGTCATTTCCTGAGCTTTAACTTTTGGGGGAAGTTTATAAGATATCTCATCATTCCAAGAAGTTCTGTATCTCTCCCGTGAGTGCTGTTAATTGTGGAAAGAAGAATCTTAACTGTGGTTGAGAGCAGCTAAAGTCGATGGCTGCGAATGTAAACATTTTACACAGTCTGGCAACAGGACCACTGACCAAAATAATGATGGCAGATTCTACTCTAAAGCTTGTGACCTCTGTAGACATGGACTTCTGACGAGAATTAAAGTATCAGGAATGAAATTTCCTCCTGTACCAAAGTCTTCAAATCCAAGTGGGACTGTGTATTTTTCAAACAATGAGCAACTCATATACTTGTCAGTACTTGATACCTTCTTCAAGAACCAGGTGGAATCAGCAAATGCCCAGTGAGAACCACACTGTGCCATTCATGCTAAGATCTAACAGACAAGGTCAATTAGACACAACATCTTTTTAAAATCACATTGTCTAGAAACAACAAGCAGTTGTGATAGAATGTGGGATGAAGAAGGGTGGAGAACATGTGTTGAAAAGCTTATCCAGGCCAAGCAGAGGAGAGATGAATACCAGGGTTCTATAAGAACATTTTTAGTCCCTTTTAAGGGTAAGAAACTGGTCCCACATTGTAAGATTTTTATCTAACACCTTTGTATACTGTGTACTTGCTTAAAAGGCCCATTTGTAACCCTGGGTCAAGGAAGATTTTCTGTCCTAAATAGAGAGCTTTTATTTCAGCCTCTGCAGCCTTGGGCACAAAGTGATGAAGATGTTTCCAGGGGGTGAGTATTTATTTGAAATATAGTACTCTCTTATTGTCAAAACCATAGGTGCTTATAAAAGCAATCTCACTGTAGCAGGCAAAACGGGTCCCCATAAATATCTCACAGGGCAATAAGGCTTCCTTTCAGTTTGATGTTTACAGATCTCTGCAATGGCTAATCAGAAATTGGTAAGTTCTGTTGTATCCAGGGAAAAGCCAGCACACACTTACACATCTGTGCTTGGGACATCTTGGACTTTGTGAACTCAATGAACAAGAGTGCTATATGAAAGAAAATCAAAGCTGATATTAAAACTCACCAGTGAGGAACTGGACATGGTGGTGTACTATCCCAGATGGCTATCCCAGAACCGAAGACATTGAGCCAGAAGGATTGAAAGCCCTGTGCCAATCTACATTTCAAAGGAAGACCCTATCTCAAAAAAAAAAA